>JAKCPB010001129.1:0-80728 GCA_021442155.1 Cymbidium sinense | reverse complement strand
AGGATGAGTGGTCTACCGACAGGTCGCTAGAACTAGCCAGCTTCACCAAGTACCTTTGATATCTCAAAGGCATGCTAATCGTCATCCCACTTGAACTTGGCATCCTTTTTGACAAGTGCCGAGAATGGTTTGCATCTCCTGATAGTTTGAGATAAAGCATCTTAGATATGCCACCATCCTTGAAAGGATCTGAAGTTGAGTTAAACTCTGTGGAGGTGGCATTTCTAAGATACTTTTAATCTTTTCAGATCTATTTCTATTCCCTGTCAACAACAAACCCAAGGAATTTTCAAGTTACTCAATGCACACTTCAAGGGATTCATTTTGAGGTTATATTGTCCATTCAAAAAACTACTCTCAAGTCAAAGAGGTGGTCTTCCTTTTCTAAACTCTTGACTACTAGATCATCAACATAGCACTTAACCTAATGATCGATGAGTTCATTGACGATTTGAGTCATGGCCTATTGGTATGTAGCACCAGCATTTTTAAGGTTGAAAGACATGACATCGTAAAAGTAGTGTTTCTTTCATCTTCAAGAGACATCTTGATTTGGTTATGATGACCCATCCATGAAAATAATGAGATGAGGCAATGTCCACCATTAATTCTCGTATAGGAAGAGAAACTCATCCTTAGACATGCCTTATTTAAGTCCCTAAAATTGACCATAAATTTGGCCATTCTTCTTCTTAACGGGATGACACTAGCTAACTGTAGGATATTTTTCTTCCCCGATGAAACCAGCATCAATTTGACTTTAAAATGACCTATTTCAATTTCTAATCGCATGCCTAGAGCTTGCTTAATAGGGTAGATCTATAGCTTGGACTACTATGCTAGAGATAATGCATTTCTTCATAACCCATGTCTTTAAACTCAATCAATAGCCTAACTAAGTCATTGGTTTCTTCTTCATTCAAGAATGAACTGATGTATGTCGATGAGGATTTTCTATCCCGGTTGATTTCTTTAAGCTTGTCATTAATGAATCTCCTTCTTCAAATTCTCGGTCTCTTTGACTTGGAGATCATCTGATCATCTAAGTTTCTAAACACATTCTCATAAGAGTTGGGGATGTGTGAGAAGAACCTATCATATTCCAAATGGTTGGTAACAACTAGGCAATAATCTTCGTCATCGACCGGACCCACTATACTGAATCCTAGTCCTGCTCTTGATCATGTTTCCCTGTCTGTGTTGCTCCATAGCTTCTCAAAGTATTCTGAATTGTGCTTGGACCATGTAACTAAACCTTTTGTATAAGATTTTGAACACAAGGTAGTAAAGTCAAAAGGTAATTCCATTAATTCTTTAAAAGTATCTTCCTCAAGCTCTACATCAACTCGTGCTTGAGGATGATGATCCCAAAAGAACTTCTTCTCGCTTCATGTCACTGAAGACTTAGGGACTTCCTTAACTACTAAACCTTCAACTTTCTGAGATGTAAGTGAGGTAAGAGCTAAGGTTCCCAACCTGCACCTAATAGTTTCACATAAACCGATTTGAATACTTTGCTTTGCTTGGAGGCTGTCTTCATCTCTCAGATCAAAAGTCACCTCCAATGGAACCCACCGAGAGGTTATCGGTATACTAATCACATTAGACTCATCCTCGAATGGATTCCAAGTCTATGTGAATAGTAGGGTACCCCTATGAACTGAACATGACCTCTATTGGATGACCAGGGGGAACTGGTGTCTACCCACCCACATGTCCCGATGATGGAATGAATGGATATTTTAATTTCTTGCATTTTCTTTTCTTTTCTTTTCACATTTGAAAGGGTGTTTTGAGGAAGATAGTAGGTGCATCCTCATAAATCTCAACCTCTTAACGAAAATGGCTTTTCATCTCGCTGACATGATTCAATTCCATATTTTGAACTTGATGCATGATGAAGGAGGATGGAATGATCTTATGATGTATCCAAGGACTACCAAGCAAAGTAGTGAATGAAGTATTCAATCAATGATGTAGAACTTGGCTTCAGCCTTCCAATCACCTATCTCCAAAGGTAACACTATAGAACCTAAAGCCCGCTCACCTTGATCATTGAATCCTCTCAACATCATCCTATCTCCTGAGTGTAGATGTTATCTTCAAATAGGCAAGGGTCTTTAGACTCATAATCACTAATGCACCAATCCATGAACCCTAAACCATCCATGTCATGATGTAGGGGACGCATGCTCCAAGTCCCTAGAAGAAGGTCTTCATCTGAAGGTGATCCCTTGGGCTTCTTTGCATAATGTGCTTCCTCACCTATAGTGAAGCTAAGCATATTTTAGATCAAGGGAGCCTTGATTAGTGATTCCCTCATCTCTTTGGATAAGACAAGGGCATCATATATGCTTAGCTTAGATGACAACTTTCTTAGATGAGAAAGGATGTTGTAGTCCACCTTCGGCTAGTCTTCCACAAGCATATCCAAGGGTGGAGCATCCTATGGAAGGGCTTCTGATCTTCAGTACCAATGACTTGTTTCCCCATCTTGAGGTACCGCCTAGGAGGTAGAACCTTCTACTGGAGGTTGACTCGTGATCTCGAGGCAAGGTGGTGGTGGAAGGTTCTACTACACTCGTGCTCACCTACAGCCTTCTCCTATGGGACCCTCAAATCGGATGATTCCAAGTCTATCTCAAGAGGTGAACCCATAATATTCAGAGTTGGAAAGTCCAACTCTGAATCATAAAGAGGAAGATCAAAATTATTATAGTTATTTAGACTTGAAGAGTTATCATTATGAATAGAAGAAGGCAACCCATCATAAGTTATACATATGTAATTCAAACTAGCTTTATTCTTGAATTTATTGGAATTATTTGGAGGTACAAAGTAGAAAAAAGTGAGTGAGTGATTTGATGCCCTTATCCGATACAAGAGTTCTACTAGTAGAAGAAAGAAGAGCTAGCTAAAATGGAAGAAGTCACCGTGGAAGTCAAACTAAGGTTGGAGGTTAGACAAGGTGGTGCTAAAGGGCTATCCTTCGACACATGTCAGCCGAGCTCCCACTTTCCTAGAGTTGGCACCGCAACTTGCAAACCTTCCTGTTGGAGGTTTGAGACTGTGCACCTCAAGCAAGGAAAGCTTCTTCCTTCTAAAATATTTTCTTAGAGGTTTTGACAAAGAAATGTCCCAACCTTCTTTGGTTTTGGTAGATCACATGTATCCCCAAGGATTACCCTAATGGAACGAAGGTTGTTCCATAAGGTATTCCTTTGGGATAACTACAAAGACCGCCTTGAAACTGTGTTCAAGCCAGTCCTTGAATGTGAAGCAATCCTCCAAAATGATGCCTAGCATATGGTAAGGAAAAAAAGTTTGGATCATGACTACTTCCTCCTCCTAGTTCTGTAGCTAAAATTAGTTTCTTTAAGAGATTCTTAAAGATCTTCGATTACCTCCTCTTAAAAGAATAAGGTTTGTTTAACTTATCTAAAAGAGTAGTGGACCATATATGTATGGATCATATGCATGGTGGTGGTGAGAGGTGTATTATGGCCGGGCCGTGGAGAGGCGGTGAGGTAGTAGCTGGTGGCAAAGGAGGTGGAGGCACTGAGGTCATGGTCTCGACGATCTCTCTAGTCGCTTCCCTTATCAACCATCGCCTCCCGCTTCTTCTCATAGACCTTTTATGGTTTCTACTTAGGCAACTGATCTTGAAAAGGCAACTGTTTGACCTCTCCTTGTATACTAGCCACCTTGTTGATTAGCTTCTTAAATGTATTGATAGTGAAGCCCTTAAGCATGAAGAGATCGGCCATGGATATTCTTCAAGAGAATCTCAATGGCATGCTATTCAGATAGGGTTCACACTTCATACGTTACACCATCAAGAATATAATCAACAAGTGACTCACCGGTGTTATTATACAACAACGAGATCACCTATAGAACCCTTTTGAGCTCCAAAGAAATCTCTTGATGAAGAGTTGCTCTAACTCAACAAATGTCTTTACTAACATTAGAGTTCAACATACCAATCAAAAGCAATACGCTAGGCTACTAACAAAAAGGCAAAGAGTAAAGCAATGCAATAACGCCTAAGTATGTGTTTCGTTTCCACCGCCATCAAAGCTTTTGAAGGAAGGAGGCAAAACCCTAGATATTGGAGATAGCATCAAATTCCTTTAGGTTGAACCGATGATCCTCTGCCTGAGCCAAAGCTTCCTTCACTGCTCAACCATGGATTTTATGTCTTTTCTTTGTATGGAGGTACTTTCCACTACCTTCCTATAGCTAGTGCTACCTTGCTCAATGAGAGGTAGAGTCTGGCCAAGACATGCACTAACTCATGTTGATCATCGACCGCATAGTAGGACTAAAGGGGCTTGTTTCTAACAAATCACAAGCCCTTGTAACCATCATCCTATCAATCGCTTCATCTTCTCAACCATGTCGAGGTGTTGGGCTGATTCTATGGTTTCTGATCAACCTCATCACCTTCCATGGCTTGTTGTTCCCTAAGAAGAGATCCTCTAGTGTCAACCATGCAAACTCAAATAGTCCCCAACAAGTCATCTTCATTGGGATCAACTTGACTTTTCTCTTCATCTACCACCCCAAGATCTCTTTCTTCTATGAAATAATGTGCAACTATCTCATCTAAAGAATGATCCACCTCAACAGGTACAAATAATCAGCATGGTGTGATCACTATCGCATTAAGAGGCACCACCGTCATCACTGAGAGTCAATCCTGTGGATATCACTAGATGAATGACACTCTACTATAAGAGGGGTAACAATCCTAGGATGTTCCACTACCACTGTAATGGACAATCATCTAAAATATCTGAAATACTATCACCATCTCCACATCCGTTGTCAGAGTTGGTGAAGGACCACATGTTCGGGTCGCCACTCCTTCCGCACCACCACCGGGAAGAAGGTCAAGAGAGAGCTACCACACAAGTGGTGTAAGGGGTAGATCTTGGCCATACGATCACCAACGGGGGCTTTTCCTGGATGTGGCCTTCATGGCCTGATGGAATAAGAGATGTTGTAACAACATGATGGTGGATAAGGTGGAGCGGGGTGGAGACACCACTCGACTCTATGCAATGTGAACCGCCTCCCATGGTGGCTAGTCTCGGTGAGAAGATACTATTAGATGGTCATGCAGCAGAGCTGGAAAATCAATAGATGCCATTAATGCTGAACCTCATCTCTCCATGCTAGTAATGTGTGTGGGCCTCCTCTCTCCATGAATTTGATTCCCACACTATGGGGATAAATCAAAGATCAAAATGAGCTGACTGAAGCATATGCTCCACCTACCCACATAAGAGATTGGAGGCGTGACCTCCTACCTCCTAGAAACGGCAAAAATGCACCACCGAGGAGGAGATGAATGATCCTCCTAACATCCTCCCTGTTTGACCCAGAGAAAGGATGGAACTGGTTTGCTATAACTAGTGGTGAAGTGACAATGGGGAACTCATCCACAACTAATCGCTAGCCTCTCTCCCTATCCTAGTGTGGTGCTTGATCATGTGGTTCTATTCTTAAGCATCTATGGCAGATGGGAGGAATGTGAGCTAGACCCATACTCAAATGTGGGGAGGCAAGCCCCAGACCGGGAGCCTTACCCTGAGGGTACATGATGGTGCTAGCCCTCACTAGGCAACATGAGCAACTCTGAACTGCACCGATGGTACACCGGCACTACTATTGAAGCTGTGGACGCCACATCTTTCCTCTTCAGGAGACACATAGTCGAGGTAAGTCAATCGATGATCTACCGCCAGTCACCTTGGTCCTACTAATCAGTGAGGGGAGTGCCTCACAAGTAATCCTTGGCTCCCTCAAATCCCCACCAAAGTGAATCATATGGTCCACAGGGAAGTTGATCTAAAGCCGATCCATACCATGGGGGGAAAGACAAACTTCTGAACTACCATTTCAACAAGTGTAAGAGACAAACCTAACTACTATATCGACCGAAAGAATCTACAATGAGAAATGAATTATATGATTTCTATCTCTATAGATTTTGAATTTGAAATTTTGAACCCACATCCAACAACTGAAGTATTAAGGGGTTCAAATAGATTTGAAGATTGATTGAAAGAGGAATTTGAATATGAATTCAAACTCAACAAATTTGTATGTTGAATATATGGATTCAAATGAAAGGATGCTTGTTCATTTTGTTTGAAAGAGAATTTGAATATGAATCCAAACTTCAACAAATTTAGTATGTTGAAATATGGATTCAAAATTTTGAAAGGATGCTTCCATAGGTTCATGTTTGTTTTGAATTTGAATTTTTTGATTTTGGAACATTTCCTTTAACAAATTGGGTATGTTAAAGTAAGGGTCAAATTGATTTAGTTTGTTTGATTGTTTTGAATTTTTACTTAGCAAATTTAGGTATGCTAAGTAAAGTGTTGAAAAGTGATTATTTCTTTTGTAAATTTTGTTTTGATTTTGAAAATTTGAATTCTCACTTAGAAAATTTAGGTATGCTAAGTGAAGAATCCAAGTGTGTTTTGTTTAATTTTTGAAAATAAGATCCTTAGCAAATTTAGGTATGCTAAGGAAATCCTAAGTATTTCATTTGTTGTTTTGATGTTTTAATTTATTTTTTTATTTTTTTGAAAAGGGTAGGATCCTTAGCAAATTTGGTATGCTAAGGGAATCCTAAGGTGTTTGATTTTGTTTTGAATTGTGGAGAACTTTAGCAAATTTGGTATGCTAAAGATGAAGTCCACTGTTTTGGAAATGAAATTTCACTTAGCAAATTTGAGTATGCTAAATGAAATTCCAAATGGTGTTCAAAATTTTGATTTAATTTGGTTTTGAAAATGGAAACTCCTTACCAAATTTGGTATGCTAAATGAAGTTCCAAAGTGTTTGAAAATTTTGATTTTGATTTGGAAACTTCACTTAACAAATTTGGTATGCTAAATGAAGTTCCAAGTGTTTGAAAATTTTGATTTTGATTTGGAGACTCACTTAACAAATTTGTATGTTAAATGAAGTTCCAAATGTGTTAAAAAATTTTGATTTTGAATTTGGAAACTTCACTTAAAATTTGTATGTTAAATGAAGTTCCAAAATGTTTTGAAAATTTTGATTTTGATTTGAGACTTCACTTAACAAATTTGGGTATGTTAAATGAAGTTCCAAATGTGTTTTAAAATTTTGATTTTGAATTTGAGACTCACTTAACAAATTTGAGTATGTTAAATGAAGTTCAAATATTTTTTTTAATTTTGATTTTGATTTGGAGACTCACTTAACAAATTTGGGTATGTTAAATGAAGTTCCAAATGTGTTTGAAAATTTTGATTTTGATTTGGAGACTTTACTTAACAAATTTGAGTATGTTAAATGAAGTTCCAAAATGTGTTTAAAATTTTTGATTTTGATTTGAGACTTCTCTTAACAAATTTGGTATGTTATGAAGTTCCAAATGTGTGAATTTTGAAATATGATTTTAAATTAATTTTTTGAAAGACGCCATTCAACATTTATGTAATGAAATCAATATTTTTTTTAAAAATAAAATTTTATTTGTGTTATTTTTTTGAAAGAGGAATTCCAACTTAACATATATATATTTAAGTGGGATTTCAAAATGATATTTATTTTTTGTTGAATAAAAATCTTCATTTAATAAATTTGTGTATATTAAATGAAGATGTTCATGTGTTATTTTGAAAATTTAATTTTGTATTAAAATGAAACTTCCATTCAATAAGTGTGAGTGTATTGAATAGAAAGATTCATGTGTGCTTTTGAAAATTTTATGATTTTGATTTGATTTTGGAAAGATGATTGTTCATTTTATTTTGAAAATGAAATCTTCATCAAAGTGAATTGAAAGAAGATGTTCATTTGTGCTTTTGGAAAATTGTATTAGTTTTATTTTTGAAAATCCTACATGTAACAATTATGAGAATTGTTAAATGAGGGTGGAAAATATTTTATTTTTTTTGAAAAGGTGCTTTTGAAAAGCAAAGTTCTTATGGAAAATTATTTTTTATTTTATTATTTTAGGATGAACCTTTCCTTATCATGAAAATGATGGAGGAAGTCTTTAAGATTTTTTTATTTAGATCTTTCATTTTACCCATTGAGAACCAATGGGGTTTTAAGACCAACAAGGAATGCTCCTAAAACCTAAAGATGTTGGCTAACTCAACTTAAGAATGAAATAAGCTAAGTGCCAAAAGAAGGATATCTCTAATACCAAAGTACAAACCCATTATCGATACTCAAAGACAATGATCATTTACCAAAGATGGAGAGAGGAACCATCCTGGGAGTCTAAAAAATGTGTTGGTTTAAAAAATTTATATGGGAGTCCTTCAAATGTGGATGAAAGAGACATAAAAATCATCTTTTAGGATGCCATGATCCAGATGTACTTATTCATGTGATTGACAAGTCATCAAGGAATAGTGTACTATCTCAAAATAGAAAGTCACTACCCTTTAATTTAATCACCTCAAGGACTCCTAAGGATGATGGCAAATGTACGAGATTCTTCCCTACTTTACATGGAAAAGTAAAGGGGTTTATTTTAAATTCATTAAGTTCTATGGGCAAGCCCTATAGTTAATTACATCCTAAGGAATGGGGATTCCTTAGAAAACTCTCAATTAAGGTAAATGATCATTGTCTTCAAAGATTTCAATAGGAAAGGACTTAATCGATTAGTTTATTTTGAAGATCAAATGGGATTGAAAAAGAGAGTTATTATCAAGCCAAAATGGAAGATAAGTAGGACTCAAACTATCCTACCATTACTACATTTTTTGAAATTGATTTAGTTTATTTGAGTGAATTTTCATTAGAAATTTAGGACTTAAGATTCCTTAACACAAGATTAAGGAAATGCCTAAGAGGTGAGGAATTATGCTTATGGCCCACAAAGGGAGAAAAGTAACCTTAGAACCTAAATCTAGGGAGCTCGATGAGGGCTGAAAGCACAATCTAAATCTAAGGTGAAAATGGGTATTTGGTTTGCCTCCACAAGAGAGACAAACCACCCACACTTGGACTTACAACCGTGTGGTCCAACTAACTCCTCCTACGATTTTAAATACATGTAGGCAAGTCTTTATGCTTATGCAAGATAGCTAGATTGTTATTTATTTAGAAAGAGACTAAGTCCTTAAACTCACTCCCTAAAGAGACTAGATCATGTAAAGGGCAAGCTTCAAATGACCTAAATCTAATTTATTTTCATTTTGGACAATTATTTTGACTCAGACTAATAGGATTCATATGACTAATGCATAAGAAATAAAGTTATTGGCCAAAATCAGAAGAAGGGAGGATTTTCCACCATGACTCTCAAAGGTCAAGCCAAGTTTCTCGAAAAGGTGGAAGCCCTCCAATCAAGAGTGAAATAAGATGCATTTGTGCATGATATTATAAAGAAATGCTCATCCTAAGGGTTACTAATTCTTTTATCTTGATTTTAAACCTAAGCTTTAGTGAGGTTATGAGTTATTTAATTTTAGTTTGAGTTGTTAAGTTGGGTAAAAGATTTATTTTTTAAAGAGCCTAATCCACATCCAGCCATACATAAAGCAAGGAAGAAACTAAAAATCATGCCACTTAATGCAAAAGCTAAACAAATCATCAATCAATTTATAAAGCTAATCACAAAAGAATAAGAGCCATGTGGGGCACCACCACAACAAACTCAAAATATCAAATTTAGTAGCTCTACCCTTATACAACCCAGATTACAAATGAATTAAATTACAATTAAGCAAGGAATTCATTATTATGGGGTTTTGCTTTATTCTTCTTTCTTTTCTTTTCTTTCTTCTCTTTTCTCTTTCTTCTTGGTTCCTTCTTTGATGGTTGGAAGGTAGATGCTCCAAGTTTTTCACATGGTGCATAAGATAGATCTTATGACCAATGCTCATCCTAATCCCCATAACAATCATTCCAAAATCCTAATTGCACAAATTTACATGAAAAGGAAAAGAATGAAATCTAACTAACACCTAAAAAAAGGTTAGCAAAACAAACCACACAAAATCTCAAGCATGTATATTGGACTTATCACCCCACACATGGGTGACTAAGTCCACTAGCCTATTGGATTATGCTTAGGGTATAAAGCACCGCAAGCAAAAGCATTTATATTTTTATTTAATACTCTTAAGCACAATCCCTAGAAGAATAGTTAGACTAAGAGCATCCTACCATTCATTCTATGAGCATACACCCTAACATCCAGTCTAAAATATATATCACAAAATAAAATAAAACATCAAACCATGCACTAACCTAACCTAAAGCTAGAAGTGGTGACTTAGGCTAATGTGTGTGCTTTGAAGGTTTGTGTGGAATGTTTAGCTATGGCTTTAGGTTCAAGTTTTCTAAGTGTTAAAACATGTTCAACTTAGAGGAGGGTTTCATTTAAGTAATTTAATTATTCTGGGTTGATCTTATTTCATATTTTGATTAAGTTCAAATGGATCCTATAATTAATTACTAAGTTAAGAAGAGAGGGAAGAGAAGAGAACTCCTCTTTCCTTCCTTAACCTAGGTAATTTCTAAAGTGGATTCACATTTTAGTTTTATTTAGGTGAATGTTTTGATTAAATCTTTTAATTAATCCTAAGTTTAGATGAACTCTAAATAGACCTATTCAAAAAAGAAAGGCATTTTAAGATTAAATAAAATGAATCAAAATTCACATAACACACATTACTTCATTTCTTTCCCAACATATATAACATACATATGGATTGACCCTAAGCATATCTATACATACAAATGAGAGTATTTAACATACTTTATGATGCATGCTAAGTTATCCATTTAGGGAAATTTGACAGTTTAATATGCATGATTTTCTTAAGCATAAAAAGGGTTTCTTTATCCAAATTTTCACATACACACATGAAAGTAGGAAAGCAAGTGTACATCACCATTGTTAACCAGAGGTATAAGGTACAAGACCTACTTAGGGATACTTAAAGCCTTGGCTAATATACCACTTTCCTTAAATACAAACTTGTGTATAAAAGAAATGAAATGAAAAAAGAAGAATGTAAAAGTCGTATTAATGATTCATTTTATTTATTCAATTTATGTAAAAGTATAGGTAACCCTTCTAAGTGATAACAAAGATGAATAGGATATGGAATTAGGTAAGTATTAGGTTCTTTTCAAATGAACCATACATCTTACCAAATTCCAATTCAGAAATTATGCTAACACAAAAGAGAAGGGAAATATATACTAAATACACCATTATAATCTTCACATGGAAGCTTATAATTAAAGTGTAAGTAGCATACTTTCAAATTTGATATTTGATTTATATATTTTGAAAATAATTTGAATTTAGTAGTGATAATAGCCATTCATGTTTCTACTTTAGCCAACACATGCAAATTTGACATAAAGTAAATAATTTCACTTTTTTAAAAATTTGAATTTGAAAAATATGAATGCATGAAACCATATGACATAAAAAATTTAACATGTTGGGAAAGATCAAAGCAATGAAAGCATGTAAACAAACTCACTTTAATTAAATCCTAAAGACATTCTTATGAATAAGAAAGTTTAAAATAAATCAAAGTGTATTTAATATGATTTTGTTTTATTTTAAGTTTGATTTAATTTTGAAAAGGTGAGTTGAGTTTGTTGTTCCTAATCCATTCCCACATGTGTTTGATATTTTTATTTAATTTTAGATAATAAGATCCATTTTTAGGTATTAATTAGATTAAAGTGTGAATTAAGTAACTTAACCCTTACCTACACCACCTTAATAATTAATCAAATAATTATGAGCAATAAGATGACATAAAACTCACAAGGAATTTAAATTGTAATGGAATACCAATGCAATGTATAAGATGAGTGGTTAATTAATTTTTAAAAAACCTTCAAATAAAAGCTTGATTCTTCAAAGGCATGCTTGCACTTGTCATCCCAATTTAATTTGGCATTTTTGATAATTAAAAATTTGATCTTTTTAGGTTGGAGATTAAAGAGATTAATTTAAAGATTTGAGTAAGCTTTAATTATATTTCTAAGATACTCCTTTTAGATCTATTTCTATTCCTAATGGACAACAAACCTAAGGAATTAAAGCTACTCAATGAATACCTAAGGATTCATTTGAGGTTAAATTATTTTAATAGTTTAAAACTATTCTCAAGTCAAAGAGATGGTCATTTTATTGCTTTTGACTACTATCATCAACATAGATTCAATTAAGATGAATGAGTTCATTGAAGATTTGACCTAAAATGACCTTATAATAATTCCAATTTCAAAAAATAGTGTTTCTTCATCCTCAAATCTTCATTTGGTAGATATGAATCCATGAAGGAATATTAGGAGATGAGACAATGTCCACCAATTATAGGTGAGGAAACTCATCCTTAATAATACATGCCTGTTTAAGTCTTAAAATTGATGCATATAAATAATTTGGTCATTCTTCTTCTTAACTAGAGATAAAAGTATTTTTTCTTCCCAATGAAAAAGATATCAATTTCTTAACTTCAAATGATTAATATTGTTCGATTTCTAATCACATGTGTCTAGAGCTTTTTGATATTGGTGTTATGGTTCATTGCTAGTTTATGGACTATGTCAAAAGATAATCCAGCATCTCTTCATAGCACCATGCTAAGCAATTCTTAAACTCAATCAATGCCAACAAAGTCATTGGTTTCTTGTTCATTCAAAATGAACATTGTCGGGTGTGGATTTTCTTCTATCCCAGGTTGATTTATTTTTAGCTTGTCAATTGTTGAATGGTTCCTTTTAAATTCGATATCTTTCATTTGAGAGATCATCCGATCATTTCAAGTTTCTAAACACACATCCTCATTGTGAGTGGTTTGAGAAGAACCTATGATTTAGATGATTGGTAAAAAACAAGAATAAGTATCATCAAATGGACCCTTATATCAATCCTTGTCCTGATCTTTTACAAATCTCTTGTAAGCTCAAAGTAATTGATTTGACATGTATAAGAATCAAACCCTTTTTTCCAAGATTAAGAACACAATGTGAGTACCAATCAAAAGGCAATTCCATTAATTTTTTATATGAATTATCATCAAGTCCTACATCAATTTTTAAACATGAGGATGATGATCCTAATGAATCTCTTAGCATATCAAAATGAGGGGTTTTACAACTAAACCTTCAACTTGAGAAGAAATTAGAGCTAAGGTTCCAATGTGTTTTGATAGTTTATAAACTTGATTCACATTCTGTTTGCTTGGAGGCTGTCTTTATCATGATCATTCAAAATTAGAAATTATTGGTATGCTAATCACATTAGAATTCCTCTGATTTCAGCCTATGAATATGGTATAACAAATCCCATAACTCATTTGTTTGGTCTAGTTCAGGTTTCCATGTATGTAATGAAACTATGGTGGAATGTGACATGGACTCTATTCTTCCTTTTGATGTATTTGTTAGGAACTTAATTTTTTTTTTCTTTTTCTTTTTCTTTTTCATTTTTTTCTTTTTCTTTTTCTATTTCTTTTTTATTTTCTTTTTCTTTTGCATTTGAATTTTGACCAAGTTCATGATAAAAGGTATTTTGAGGTTAGTAGTCAATCCTCATATATCTCAACCTCAGACCAAAAGAATTTTCATCACCTTCACACTTTCAATCCATTTAACTTGATGCTGATGAAAGGAAGATGGAATCATTTTATTGAATAAGTACCAAGCAAAGTAGATGTATTCAAGTCAATGGTATAGAATTTGGCTTATTCCAATCCATTTCCAAAGGACACATGGAACCCAAAGTTGGATCATTGAATTCTCAATAACATATTTGAGTGAAGAGATGTTTATCCTGATAAGAGGTGGTCTTTGACCATAATCATGATGAGATCAACAAGAACCCTAAAGTTGAATCAATATTCCATTGTAATGTAGAGGGATGGTTGTGCTCATGTCCCTAGAAGAAGGTCTTCATCTCAAGGTGATTTAGGCTTCTTAGAATAATGATTCTCCAATAGCATGAGTTAAGCAATTTGATCAAGAAGCCTTTATTAATGATTTTTCATCTTTTGGATAAACAAGGGCATCATATATGCTTAACTGATGGTAACTTTCAAGTGAAAGAGGACATTGTAATCCACTTTGGGTTGATCCTCCATAAGCATATCCAATGGAGCATTTGGAGGGGCTTGTTGATCATCAACCAATGACTTGTTTCATTATCTGATGTTCATTTGTAGAACCTGCCACTATGAAGGTTGACTTTGGTGATCTTATGGTAGGAAGATTATATATTGAGGCTATTGTTTGGATAATGATGATTCCAAGTCTTTTCTCAAGAGGTGAACATTATTTAGGAAAGTCCAATTAATTAGAAGAGGAAGATGATTGTTATAATTATTATTTGACTCAAGAGTTCATAAGAGTAAAATTAGTATCCATGTTTGATGTTATTCAAACTAGATTTTTCTTTATTTGATTGAAGGAGGTACATATAGAAATCTAGAAAGTAAGAGTGATGGATTTGATGTTTATGATCAAGATGTCTATGAAGAAGATCTAGGAAGTAGAATTGATGAAGTAAAGTATAAGATGGATGAGGCTTATTGGTTGGCTTTCTATTTTATATATGAGCTCCTATATAAGTTGTTAACTGAAAAAATTTTCTGATGTTGGAGGTTTGATGATGAAGGAAAGTTTCTTGATTTTGATACAATCTTTTAGAGGTTGATAAGGAGATATCAAATTTTGGTTTTGAGAGGATCATGTATCCCTGGATTACTAAGAATGATGGTTATTCCATAGGTATTTTTGAACTATGGTTTCTTATAATGCTCAAGAGTTAATGTTAATCCTCTAAACATGGCAGATGAAGTAGGCAAAAGTTAGATCATTGCTTTGACTTCCTCTAGCCTTAGGCTCTGTAGTAATCAAGTTTCTTTAAGAGATTCTTATAGATTTTCCTGATTACCATCCCCTTAAATGAATAAAGTTTATTTAGTTTATCCAAAAGAGTAGGTAGATGGTAGGGCGCGGTATGTGTACCATTACTGATATGGTTGAGATGAGGAAAGGCCTGGAGGTCTGTGGCTCCTAGGGATGGCCTTGTGGTGAGGAGGTGGAAGTGATGTAGCAGGTCTCTTTCTCTCTTATTCTTTGTCTACTACTATCACTAGGCTTCTTCTCATAAGCTTTTTATTTTGTTGATTATCTAGAAAGGCAACTTTTGGCTTCTCCTTTTAGCTATCTGTTGATTAGCTTCAAATGTTTGATGGTAACCTTTGAGCATGAAGAAGCCCATGGATATTCTTTAGAAGAATTTCAATGGTGTGTTGTCATAAAATATTGGTTCACATTTCAAACTCAAATTACATCATCTGAGAATATAATCAATGAGGGACTCACCAGAGTGTTGTTGAGCCACAACGATCACAATCGCCTACTTGAGCTCCAAAGAAATATCTTAATGAAGAGTTGCAACCCAACAAAAGTATTTCACTAAATAGTTGCCATCACAAAGATGGAATAAGCATTACTCGACCAAAGATTGTAAATAGCTAGCCCCAAGTGCAATGTGTTGTCGTAAGTTTTGCTACCATCAAAGTCTTGAATGAAGGTGGATGAAACCCTGGATATTGGATGGCATCAATTCCTTTTGGTAGGGTCTACCCTTGGAACCGATGATCTCCTCGGCTTGCACCTTCTCACCTCATTCAACCATGACTTTAATGTCTTTTCTGAGGTACTATCCACTACCTTCCTATACAATGCCGCCTCTACTCTACTAAAGGTGGTCTTCTTGGATCCAAGACATGCAATAACTCGTAATCTGCTAGTAGGATGAACAGGGCTTAGTTCAAGTGCCAAAATTGTGCTAAAAGTCTTCAAGCCTTTTTCCCATCCTATCTATTTGTTCATCCTTTTGTTTTATTTGTTGAATTTGTGAGTGGTAGGTATCTTCTGCTCACAACACCTTCCAAAGTCATCATAAGGAGGGGAACCCCAGTGTCTACCATGACCCCTAATCAATCCTCCAACATCATCTTCATTGATCAAAATTGCCCTTCTCATCCTCTATCGTGACAGCATATCCTAGAATTTCCTTCTTCTCAACTAAATACTGAGCTACAATGTCATCTAGGGATCGATCCAATTGAATAGGTACAAAAGATTGAGGCTAATCGGTAGTAGGATCACTGTTATGAACAAAGAGACATCTAACTTCTCCTACTATTAGAGAACTGATCTTGTGAGTACCATGCTAACTAGAGAATAGATGCTCTTGAGTGCTACTAGATCTAGGTGGAGTGGTACAGAGGATCTCCCATGAGGGATAATGCTCTCCTCTTCTACCACTATCTCCATATATGGTGGTGGTGGTGATGGAATGACACTACTGAGTCCCCATTCCTCTTCACCAACCAGGTAAGGTCGAGCAGAGAGATTGGCCTCACCCCATGTTTGGGTAGATGGAAGGGATCTCTTGGTCATGATCACCACTCTCTTCCCCATGGCCTTCATGGCCTAGAATGGTGGATGATGAAACATGAGATGGGCATGGGAGTAGAGCGGTGGTGGAGGCACCACCAACTCTCTGCAAGACTCCTCCCATGATGGGTAGTACCCCAAGAATGTTATCAATATGATCATGGGTAGCATTAAGAAAGTCCATGAGGGTCAGCACCTTTGGCATACCTCGCACTAGTATGGAGACAGAGCCTCCCCTCTCTCCTACCTGATGTGTTCCACACATGAGGGGATTACAAAAGAAATCAAATTGAGCCCTGACTCTTCCTAGCTCCACCAACTCAAAATCAAATGACATATGATCTTCTCCCCACCGAAGGAGCCTCAAAATGAACTATGTGGAAGTGAAAAGATCCTCAATGTCTCTCTCCATCGAAAGAGGGTGAAACTAGGGAGACACTATCAGGTAACTCCTCTACAGACTAGATAGACATCTCCTTAGTTATGCAATGATGTCGCTTTCTTGATCATTTATGACATGTGAGTCTAAGAGGGAGATGAGAACTAGACCCAACCTCATAGGAGGGAGACTATCCTGAAGATAGGTATCCTTCCCTTAAGAGCCAATGAGGGGTTAGCCCATACAAGAAAGGGGAACCACCGAGCACCGGCATTGAAATTATAACCACTAGGAAACCATCAGCTTCCTCTTGTGAGGGAATGAGTGATGGCATCTCAACCTGATGACTACCACCACACTACACTCCATGAGGTGGTCCCTCAAAGTGATCCTAGCCCTCAAACCACCAAAATGAATAAGATAAAAGTTGATTGGGAGGTAGCATCCAAGGCCAAATCCATCCAAAGGAAAAGTAAACACATACTCTCTACCATAATCAATAACTGAATCAAATTGATTGAAACTAAAGTCTAATGTTGAAAACAACCAATCAGCTAACTATTTTTTTAGAATTTGAACCCACACACAACAATTTGAATATGTTAAGTGGGGTTCTTTGATTTTGGAGGGAGATTTTAAATTTGGAATTGGAAAGGAGATTTTTGAATTTGGAATCCATTTTCAAGAAATTTGAGTATGTTGAAAATGCGTTCAAATATTTTTGGAGAGATTGATGCTTCCATAGGTTCATATTTGAATTTGATTTTTGATTATTTGGGGACCCTTCATTTAACAAATTTGAGTATGTTAAAGTAAAGGGTCAATTGATATTATTTGATTTGGAATTTCGGAATTTACTCACATAAAAAATTTGGGTATGCTAGCTGAGGTGTTTGAAAATAATTTTCTTCTTTTGTTTGCTTGTTTTGTGAATGATGTGTAAATTTAAAAATAGAATATTTACTTAGCAAATTTGGGTATGCTAAATGAATAATCTAAATATGTTCTTCTGTTTTAGATTTTAAAAAAACAAATGAGATGTTTATATAGCAAATTTGGGTATGCTAAATAAATTCCAAGTGTGTTTTACATTTTATTTTATTTTTGAAGAGGAGGATCTTCACTTAGCAAATTTGTGTATGCTAAATGAAAGAATCCAAATGTGTTTTGTGTTTGATTTTGATTTTGAAAAGAAGATCTTTACTTAGCAATTGTAGATATGCTAAATAAAGAATCCTAATGTGTTTTGTTTTGATTTTTGAAAAGAGGATTCTTTACTTAGCAAATTTATGCTAAATAAAAGATTTATTTATGTTTTGTTTTTTTTATTTTGAAAAGAGGATTCTTTACTTAGGAAATTTAGGTATGCTAAATAAAGAAAATCCAAATGTATTTTGTTCTAATTTTTTTTTTTTTGTAAATTTGGGTATGCTAAAGAAATCCAAATATGTTTTGTTTTTGATTTTGAAAGGAGGAATCTTAAAATTTTGGGAATGCTAAAGAAATTCAAATGTATTTTGTTTTGATGATTTTAAAAAGAGAATTCTTTACTTAGCAAATTTAGGTATGCTAAATAAAAGAAATATAAATATGTTTTGATTTTAATTCTTGAAAAGAGGATTCTTTACTTAGCAAATTTAGGTATGTTAAATAAAGGATCCATGTGTGTTTTAATTATTTTTTTATTATGAAAAGAGGATTTATTCAGTTACCAAATTTAGGTATGCTAAATAAAGGATCCATGTATATTTTCATTTTTGATTTTGAAAAGAGGATCTTCACTTAGCAAATTTGGGTATATTAAATGAAGAATCCAAGTGTGTTTTGAATTTTTTTTTGATTTTTTATTTTATTTTTGAAAATAGGATCTTCACTTAGCAAATTTGGGTATGCTAAATGAAAGATCCAAATGTGATTTGATTTTTTTTATTTTTTTATTTTTTAATTTTATTTTTGAAAATAGGATCATCACTTAGAAAATTTGGGTATGCTAAATGAAAGATCCAAATGTGTTTGAATTTGAAAATAAAATCTTCATTCAATAAATTGAATGAGGAAGTTCATTTATGCTTTTTTTTTTAAATATGATTTTGGATTTTTTTTGAAAAGATGATTGTTGATTTTGTTTTGAAAATGAAATCCTCATTCAATAAACTGAATGAGGAAGTTCATTTTTGCTTTTTAAAAATAATGATTTTAGATTTAATTTTTGAAAAGATGATTGTTGATTTTATTTTGAAAATGAAATCCTCATTCAATAAATTGAACTAGGAATTTCATTTGTGCTTCTTGAAAAGAATGATTATGGATTGTATTTTTGAAAAGATCCTACGTATAACAATCATGAAGATTGTTAGATGAGGTTGATTTATAAAAAATTTTGTCCAAACATTTTATCATGTGCATTTTAAAAAAGTGTTTTTTGGAAATTGTTGGCTTTACAAAGGATTTATTTTTCTTTATTTTTGGAATGAACATTTCCTTATTATAGAAATGGTAAGAAGGAAGTCTTTAGTTATTTCTTTTTATTAAATTTTATTTTCACCTATTGGGGAACCCAATTGGGGTTTTAAGACCCACACGGAGTGAGGTCCTAAAACCTAAAGGATGTTAGCTAGCTTAGCTTAAGGATGAAATAAACTAAATGCCAATGAAAAAGAAAGATAGTCTTAGACTTATACAAAGTACAAATCCACTATCGATACTTGGGGACAATGATAATTTGCCAAAGATGGAGAGAGGAACCATCCCAGAGTCAAAAAATCGTGGTGAAATTTCATTCTTCATCTATCCTTTTGAGAAAAAATAAATGAAGGCCAAGAATAACACTTCTTGTGTTTGACACCACGCAGATTCGCAGATATTTTTATTAGGGTGATCGGGTATGACATTGAGGAATGATGTACTATCTCGAGAGATAGAAGTCACCATCCTTCAATGGACCTAATCACCTTAATAAGGACTCTAAGGATGATGGGTCTTATGTAGAGATTCTTCCCCTTTATATGGAAATAAGCGATTTCTTTTAAATCGTAAGTTCTATGGAGGCAAGCTCCATAATTACACATCTTAAGAAATGAGATCTTTAGGAATACTCGATTAAGGTAAATGATCATTGTCTCCAAAGATTTCAAACATAGGGACTATCAATCAATTGGTTTATTTTTAGAAGATCAAGTGGGATTGATCAAGAGGAGGGAGTTATTATCGAAGTCGAAGGAACATAAGTAGGGGATGCACATGATGCTAGGAAACCTAGCAAGCACCCTGAACTATCTTATGGTTGGGCTATATATTTTTGAAATTAATGTGATATATTTGTTTGAAGAGAAAATCCAAAAGGTTGAATTGATTTGAGTTTGATTTGGCAAAGTTCATGAATTTGACTTGAAAGAGTTTAGGTTGGTTTTAGGTTAGATTTGGATTTGAGTTTTGAATTTGGTTTTGGTTATTTGAATTTATATTTCTTTTATATTTTTGAATATAAATGAGAATATAAATGGGTTATGAGATAATCTTTTGAATTTGAAGTGATTTGAATTTGATTTATGCTAAGTCCATAAGATGAAATCAAAGGGCTTTGGAAAGATTTTAGGGATTTAGAATTCAATCATGGGTTTTAATCATTTGAGATTTGATTTATGATTTGAAAAAATCCATTGCAATTGATTTAAGGTTTGAAAAAAGCAATTAAGATGGAATTGATTTGAGATTTTATATGGAACTGAAGTTAGAGTTTGAAGTTGATTGGAATTCAAAGTTGGTTTGAATTTGAAGTTGATTTGGATTTGAAGTTGGTTTCAATTTGAAGTTTTGACTTGAAAGAAGGAAGTAAGGATTGGTTTTAAGCTATAGGGAAGGAAAGTTTTTCTAACACCTTAAGGCATGACCTATTCCTATGGCTAACTCTTCTAGGTCTTTAGGGTTAGGTTAAGTGTTCACCTACTAGAAGTGTCTTAAGACTAAGGAACTCTTAATGTCTAAGAGGTGTCCTATGTCTAAGATAAAGAAGTTGAAAGCTCACTCCAAAAGTGAGGTCAACAGCTCTCTCTATTATCATCAAGATCCAAGGAGAGCGATGAGCAAGGGAGCGCCTAGTAGGTTTTTTTTTCTTTTTTCTTGTTTATAATTTTTCTTTTTTAAAACTTCAAGTTAGAAGTGAAATTATAAATTTGATTTTTTGTGTACTCATACATGCCTTTGAACTTAGATATTTTTTTAAATTAAAAGAAATTTTCATATACTATTTCTTTACATTGATATGCTTACAAGTGTAGTTGCTTTGTGAATGTATCCATTGTATGATCATACTCGCTAAATATGCTCATCGAATAAATATACTCATCAAATATACTCATCTAATGATTATACTTTCTGACTATAATTGAATATAATTACTATTGAATAATTATTATAAGTGATTTCTTTATTTTATTTAGGGGATACTAAGTCGTCAACAACGGGTGTTGAGCTTCCATACTTTAATTGTCAACCGTCCTTAGTGTTGGTCTTTTATTCATAGTTGATAATCACATAGAGTGTTGTTATTTTATTTATAGTCGTCAACCATATAAAGTGTTGGTCATGTACTTTAGTCACCAACTGCACAGAGTATTGGCCTTTTATTAGTAATCTCCAATCACATGGAGTGTTGGTCATACATTTTAGTTGCCAACCATATGGAGTACTGGTTATTTATTTGTAGTCATCAACCACACAGAGTATTGGACTTACACTTTAGTTGCATGGAGTGTTGGTCATTTATTTATAGTTTCTAATCACACATAGTGTTAGTTTTACACTTTAGTTGCCAACTACATAGAGTGTTAGTCTTTTATTCATAGTCGCCAACCACAAAAATATTAGCCTTACACTTTAGCTACCAATTTTATAGAGTGTTGGTCTTTTATTCATAGTCACCAACTACATATAATATTGAACTTTGTATTCTCTTTATATTTTATGAAACACTTAATGCGAGTGAGTTTAGATAATTTTTTATTGGTCTATTAAGTCGATCCTTGTACACTTGGGCTAAAGGTAATTAGCCAAGTGACTTAAGTTGACATGTAACTCCCTGAACCTTCACTTAAATTACTACAGCTCACCTTATTGCTTGGGCTCACCAAGTCCCTATGCAAGTGTAGCTCACAAAGCATTTTTTATGTTGTATTTTGAATTTCTTGCAATACATTTTTATAAGTAACAAAAATTATTTGGTGAGTGTTAATGAAGAAAACTTTTAATTTATTCTAATTATTAAAGAACTTTTTTCTGCACTTATTTGAACAAGAAATCAAAAGGAACAAAAAAGAGAAAATGAGTACAAGAAAGGAGGTTCCCTTATCTATAGAATCCCTTACATTACAAGTACGTGACATATCTTATCCCAAGTGTGTTTGTGGTTGGTAAGCCCCTAGCATACTCCCTTTTTGCTAATTAATGGTCATCCCATGTATAAACAAGTTTACCTAAAACATTCTAATTAGCTATTGCAGCTACTTTCTTTAACACTAAATCTCCAACCTTGAAATGTTTTTCTCTCATGTGGCAATTGTAGTACTTGGCCATTTTCCTCTGAGTTTTTTCATTTTTGAGTGATGCTTCAATTCTCAGTTCCTCAAGTAGGTCGAGTGTTGTTTCCATGGCATTTGCATTCAATCCTTCCCATTCGCCGATTCTTTGATCTAACATACCTATCATCATATCCTTCTAGCTATATATGTCATACTCGACTTATAGTACAACTTTTGTTCTATTTAGCAAGATGAATGATGCCTACTTAGTCGCAGATGATGGAGTCATCCTTGGGCTTAGAGGCAAATCCACCAACATGACATGGCCACTTCCACTTTCTTAATGAGTAAATTGAGGATCTGCTTATTTTCCTATCCCAATTGGCCATTAGTTTTCATATGAGTACTAAGGCATACTTGAAGTGTATTCTTTATAATTTGTAGAATTCCTTCAGTCTCCTATTGACAAGTTATAGTTTATTATCGGTGATGATCAATATGAGTAGTCCATACCCACAAATCATATCTATCTATATAAAATTTTGAACTACCTAGGAAATTATCTTGGTGAGTGGCATAGCTTCAATCAACTAGCTAAGTAGTTGATCATGTCAAATATGAATCTCCTCTATGTCAAACTAGTCCCATCGGTCCAACCTCTATACTACAAAGGCCAAAGACATGTTATGGGATGTAACGAGTTGTGGGAGTTGTTGTTGTAAAGGAAAAAAATTTGATATTGCTCACATGACTTAGCAAAATCCTCAACATCTTTTCTCTATGTTGGCCAAAAATATCCTTACTATATAATTTGATGGGCGAGCCATTTTCCTCTAGAATAACTTCCAGACCCACTTGAATGCATCTCTATAGTATTGTTGACCTCATTTTGGAATGAGCTCATAACCCCTCCATCTTATACCTAGGACTTCTCTTAGACTTTAAGAGTTCCTTTGTCTTAAGACACATCTACTGATTAGGTGGACAATCAACCTAACCTTAAAGGCTTAGAAGAGTTAGCCATAGGAATAGGTCATGCCTTAGGGGTGTTAGAAAATTTGCCTACCCTATAGCTTGAACCAAATCCTCCCTTCCTTCTTCCAAGTCAAAACTCCAAACTCATATCAACCCAACTCAACTCAAACCTTGAACCAATTCAATAGATTTTCAAATCATGAATCAATTTTAAATAATTGAAACTTATGATTGAAGCCCATGATTGATTCCAAACTTCAAAATATTTCCTAAGTCCTATGATTCCCTCTTATGGACTTAGCCTAAATCAAATCTAAATCAATTCAAATTTCAGAAATTTTCTAGAACCCATTTATATTCTCATTTATATTCACATATAAATATGAAATATAAATTCAAACCAAATTCAAAATTCAAATCCAAATCAAAAATCTTTTCTAAGTCACTTTAATTCTATCTTATGGACTTAGCCTAAATCAAATCAAAATCAATTCAAATTCAAGAAATTTCTCATAACCCATTTATATTCTCATTTATATTCACAAACATAAATGAAATATAAATTCAAATATCCAAAAATAAATTCAAAAATCAAATCAAAATTTAATCAAAATTCAACCTAAGTCTTTCAAATCAAATTCTTGAACTTAGCCAAATCAAATTCAAAACAAGTCAAACCCTTGATTTTCTTCTTCATGATTCAATCAATCCTTCAATCATGAATCCAAATATACATACAAACTCCAATCATCAAACCAAAACTAAATTCAAAAAAATCAAACCCAAGTCAAACTCATGTTCACCCTTCGAACTTGAAATTCTTAAGTGGATCAAAACACATTTGACTTCAAACCACTTGCAAATAGATTAATATTTCAATCATAAGTCCATATGTGAGTTCAATCAAACTCAAATCAAACTTTGACCAAATAGTTTGACCCACTTAGGCTCACTTGACCCAAAGTGACCTAAAGTAACCTTATGAGCCAAATTATAATCCAAACCAAATTGGATTGAACTAAACCCACCTAAGCCTCACATTATGAGCAACAATCATCATGAGATGACCAATCACTCAAATTGGGTCAAACCAAGTCAAACCTTAGGGTTGACCAAGTCAACATTTGACCAAAATGAAATCTAAACTAGCCAAAATCCACCATAGGCCAAATTGATTGAAACCATTGATCAAAACTCATTCATGATCAATGTTTGAACTTGACCAAGTCATCATTTGAGCCTAACCTAGCCCAATTGGCCACTTGACCCAAGTTGACCCAACTTGACCAAAAAAGTTAAAATGAGACAAAACTTGATCTAAGCCAAATTGATTAAAGCTAATGGGTCAAGTTCATTACAAATCACTTGTTGAACTTGACTAAAGCCCCAATTGGCCAACTAGACCCAACCACTTGACCTTGAACCCAACTTGACCCAAAGGGTCAAATGAGCCAAATTGAAACAAAGGTACCAATCCATTTCAAATGATCAACCAAAAATAAACCAACACATGACCTAACCCAAATTGGTCAACTTAGCCCATTCGACCTAAATAAAATTGAATGAACCAAAATCAAATCTAAATCAAATTGAACCAAACCAATGATGCCAAAACATTTCAAATGGTCATATGAACTTGACCTAACCCTTGGTTTTTGACCAATTGGTCAACTTGACCCAAGTTGACCCATTTTGACCTAAATGGGTCAACATGAGCCAAATCATATCAAACCAACTCCAAATTCAATGAAACTTGGCCTAACCAATTTTTCAATCATACCAAACATATTCATTCTAAAATTAGAGTCAAATGACCATTTTACCCCTAATCTATAAGGTAACCTAAAATCAAAACCATTTGGAATTTGGTCAATTCATTTTCATGGACACTTGACATCCTCTTAGTGGACCAAATGGTCACTAATAGACATGGTGCACATGACCCATTGGGTTTGGGTCAAACCCAACCCAAGGTCAAACCCACCACCCCATGGAAATGAGCACATGGATTCCTTCCTCCACCTTATTTTGCACATGGCAAACTCCTCCACTACCTTCTCTGGCCAAAACTGAATGCCATGCCCCTCTAAATGGCCAAAACAACCCATTGAATAGGGTCAATTAGATCAAAATAGCAAAGGCACTTGTGGTCATTCGATCCTTCAAGGGGGAGATATACTCTCCCTAATTTTATTCCAACTCACCTCTCTTGCATTCGATTGAGTCATAGGAAGTCAGAGCTAGCATCCTAAAGCTTCTCCAAGCTTCCTAGAGCCAATTCAACTTCTCCATTTTTGATTTCTCCAAGCAGAAGATAGGGGAGGTAAAAAAGAAATCCAACTTAGCTAATACTCAAATTCAGTCCAATTCACCTTTCAAGCACCTTGAGGGAACTCAATCGAGCTCACCCAAGCCTTCACACAAGTTCTCCAAGCAAGGGAAGAGTGCTCTTGATCAAGGCTAAGCCTAGTTGAATGAGAGCTTGGTCCATAGGAAGATCCACTCAACCAAACCACCTCAAATTTTTAACAGAACTTCATCTCCACTAGACGAAGCTACCTCATCGAACTCGAGTGTCGGTGATACCTCCGGCGAGGTATGCCCTCAAACCGAGCTTAAATTAGCCATGGTGTGGTCTTTATGAAAGAAATTCTCACCTCATGAGAATTTGACCGTTAGATGTAATCTTGCTTGCATGATGATGGTGTGGGTTGAATTTGGATTCAATCCGAGCTCAATCGAGCTCGAATCTTGCCCTAAAGGTGGATGGATGTCCTCTCTCACAAGGAAGATCAGTGACGGATCATGGATCGTCCATCCACACATTTTGGATGGACAACCATGATCAAGACACGTAGGATCCTTGATTTAATCATATTAATATCGTGGGCTCGATCTCAACCATCTGATCCTTGATCGGACGGATTGAGAGAAAGCCCATAGCGTCGCTGCTGATGTGGTGCTATAATGTGACAACTTAAATAGTCTCTCTCATTATGCCACATGGAAAGTGCACGCCACGTCAGCCTCCATGTGGTGCTGACAGGATTAACTATTTAATTAGGGGATTAATTACCAAATAAGCTTGGAAAATTCAAATATTCATAACTAAATGAAGAAAAATCATAAAATTATGAGGTAAAATGCATATGAAATATATTTTAATGTAGAATAATATAAAATTATTTTCAATGGATTTTGAATAGTGACATTTCCTAAATTTAGGTTTTATTAGGAATGTGATTATGCTAATTATTCTCTAATTATCCCACTGATTAATGCCAAACTTCTCATCTACATTTAGTGGGATGACTTCTGCCTCCCCTAAGTTTCTTGAGATTTATTAATGGCTTAATTAAGGGAATTGCTTCATTCATTCTTAATTACCCTCTTAATGTAATTAAGCCTAATTAAGTGTGTGAATAGTGGTTTAATCCCTTGATTGAGTTAATTAAGCTTTATTTTAATGATTAGGAGGTTTAGGGAATAATTTTAAGATATTTTCCTAAGCTATTCCTTAAACCCCCTTTCTCTTCCTTAATCTAAATTCAATTAAGGGTTAGTCCACTAATTACTCAATTAACTTGATAAAATAATCAAAACATTCCAGAACTTAATCAATCCATTTTGGATAGATGCTTAGGTGTTTACAAACCTAAGTGGCTTAAGAAAATCAAAAACTAATCCACATGTGTGGGAAGAGTTATGAAAGTACTTAACTTAAACCATTTAGCTTAATTAATCATTAATTGTGAGCCAAATGCATTAGGCCCTTTTCTTCCTAGGTACATTACTGATTTAAATTTTTTGTATGGTTTTATGTCATATCATTGGTTCATAATTACTTGGTTAAATATGCTAAGGTGGTATAGGTAAGGGGTAATTAATATACTTAATGTACACTTTAACCTAACTAGAACATAAAATTGACCTAATCTCCTAAAAATTAAATTAAAATGACATACACATGTGGGAATGGGTTAGAACCAGCAAACCTTCTCACATTTCCCAAATTGAAACCAAACCCAAACAAAATAAAGTTTCGTTAAAAATAAATTTGATTTACTCTAAATAATCTTATTCATAGGATTGCCTTTAGGAATTAATTAGGGTGAATGAATTTACTTGCTTTCATCACTTTATTTCTTTCCTAATATGCTAAATAGGTATGCCATATGAAAATCATGCATTCATGCTTCTTTAAAATCAAATTAAAAATGAAATGTTTCCTTTATGTCAAATTGCATGTTTTGGCTAAAGTAAGAATATGAATGGCTATTATCACTATTAAATCTAAAATTATTTTCAAAACTTATGAATCAATTATTAAAACTAAAAGGTATGCTACTTATTATTATTTATGAAGCTTGCATCTGAGTAGAAATATAAAGATGTTCATAGTATGGTTTTCCTTCTCTTTTCTTTTAGCATAGCTTTGAATAAGATTTGGCAAAGTGTATAGTCCATTTGAAAAGAACACAACACTTGCTTAAATCCTTTCATATTCATTCCTATGTTATTACTTAAGAAGAACAACCATACTTACACATATAAATTGCATAATTAAATCAAACAAACAAACACAAACTTTTGCATCTTTCTTTTCCATTTATTTCTTTTGATACATGCATGTGTATTTAAGAAAAGTGGTATATTAGTCTGGACAACCCCAGGGTTGCAAGGCTTTAAGTAGCCCTAAGTAGGTCTTGTACCTTACGCCCTAGTGCTAATAATGGCATCGTACTCACTTATACTTTTTATACATATAAATGTGCATTTGAAAAATGGATAAAAGAATCACCCTTTTCTACTTAACAAAATCATGCATCATAAAGCATCCAAATTTTCTTAAGTAACACTACTTAGAATTCATCATTAAGGTGTACTAAACATTCTCATTTGCATGTATAAATATGCTTAGGATTAATTCATATGCATGTTACACATGTCGGGTAAGAAATGAAGTGATGTGTGTTATGTGATGGTATTTCACTTTACTTAATCTTAAAATGTCTTTCTCTTTAAATAGGTTTGTTTAGGGAAAATATAGACTTAAGATTAATTATAATACATAACAAAACATTCACTAAACAAAATTAAATATGGATCTATCTTAGAAATTACTTAAGGTAGGGAGAAAAAGAAGTTCTCTTCTCTTTTCCTCTCTTTACAACTTTGTAATTAATGGTAGGATTAACTTAAACCAAACAAAAATATAAAATAAAATCAACCAAAGAAACTAAATCACTAACATGAAACAAACCCTCTAAGTTGAACATTTTCATACTTAGAAAACTTCAACCTTAAAGTCTAGCTAAGCATACCACACAAACCTTAAATAGCACACACATTAGGCTAAGTCACCACTTCTAGTCCTATGTTAGGGAAGTGCATGGTTTGATGTTTGCTTTTGTTTTGTGATATGATATTTTAGTCTGGATGTTAGGGAGAATATGCAAAGAATGAATGGTAGGATGATCTAGTCTAATCATTGTCTTCTGTAAGGGATTGTGCTTAAGGGGGCTGTAATAAAAATATAAATTTGCTTTTGCTGTGTAGGTTCTTATACCCTAAGCATAATCCAATAAGCCAGGTGGATTTGGTTAACCATGTGTGGGGTTCTAATTCCAATATGTGCTCATACATTCTTGGGATTTATATGATTTGTTTAGCTAATCTCTATTTTACAGGCATCAGTTAGATTTACTTTTTCTTTTCATGTAATTTTATAATTAAGATTTTGGAATGATTGTTATGGGGGATTAAGATGAGCATTGGTCATAAGATTTCATTTTATGTACCATGTGAAGCCTTTGGAGCAACCACATTCCAATCATCCAAAAGAAGGAACCAAAAGAAGAAAGAAGAAAAAGAAAAGAAGAAAAGAAGAAAGAAGAAATGAAGAATGAAGACCCTCCATAACATGAATTTCTTGCTTAATTGTGATTAATTCATTTGTAATCTGTATAAGGGAAGAGCTCGGCTACCCAATTTGTTTTCAGGTTTGTGTGGTGGTGCCCGACCATAAATGGCCTTTTATTCTTTTGTGCTAGCTTTATAAATGATTGATGTTTATTTAGCTTGTGCATTAAGATGACATCTTTCCTAGTTTCTTTCTTGCTTTGATGTATGGCTTGCATGATGATTAGGCTCTTAGAGAAAAATAAATCTTCTACCAAATTAATCAACTCAATTTTAAAAATAATAAACAACTCATAACCTCATCTAAAGCCTAAGTTAAAATCAAGATAAAAAGAATTTGCAACCCCTTAGTTGGATGTGAACTTTCTTTTCTAACAACATGCATAAAAATCATATTATTTTGCTCTTGATTGGAGGGCTTCTACCTTTGCCAGAGAACTTGGCTTGACCTATGAGAGCCATAGTGGAAACACACCTCCTTATCTTACTGATTTTGGCCCATAATCTAATTTCTCATGCACTAAGCATAAAGAATCCTAAAGCATGTGTCAAATTAATTGTCCAAAATAAAAAATAAAACATATGAAAAATTTGTATTACATTTAAGTCATTAAAAGCATTCCCTTACTTGATCTAGTCTCTTAGGGAGTGTGTTAAGGACTTAGTCTCTCTCTAAATAAATAACAACCTTATTATCTTGCATAAACATATGACTTGCCTATAGATTTTAAAATCCATAGGAGGAGTTAGTTGGTGGCCACCCCCAAGCAATTGTAAGTCCAACAGTCGGGTGATTTATCCTCTCTTGTGAAGGTAAACCAATTACTCATTTTTGCCTTAGATTTAGGTTATGCTTTTTTTCCTTTGTCAAAGCTCCCTAGATTTAGGTTTAGAGGTTGCTACTTCCCTATGTGGGGTATCAGCATAAATCATTACCTCTTAGGCATTTCTATGACCTTGCATCATGGAATTATAAGCCCTAACATTCTAATAAAAAATCAACTCAAACACATTAATTCAATTTAAAAAATTTAAAGCCCAACCATAGGGTAATCTGGGGTGCTTACTAGACTTTCTAGTATCTTAAGCATTCCCTACTTATTTTCATTTGGCTTTGATAAGAACTCCCTCCTCTTGATTGATCCCACTTTAGTTTTTAAACATAAACTAATCGATTGATAGTCCTACCTTTCAAAATCTTTGGAGACAATGATCATTTACCTTAATCGAGAGTATTCTAAGGAATCACTTTACTTAACTATGGGCTTGCCTATAGGGAACTTAATGAACCCGATTTAAAATAAACCCAACTTTATTTTTTCATGTAAAGTATGGGAAGAATCTATGGTACATCCTGAAGACCCATAGTCCTTAGGAGTCCTTATTGAGGTGATTAGATCCATTATAGGATGGTGACTAAAATCTTTTGAGATAGAACACCATTCCTCAATGCCATACCTGATCACCCTAATAAGAACATCTGTGGATCTACGTGGCATCCCAACAAATCATTATATATTTATGTTTTCATTTATCCTATCTTCCAAAAGGGGATAGATGAAGGCAAAGATATAAAATTTTCACCATAAATTTTTTCTGGCGACTCCGCTGGGGATGGTTCCTTTCTCCATCTTTAATAAATGATCGTTGTCTCCAAGTATTGATAGTGGGTTTATACTTTTATGTGAATCTAAGACTACCTTACTTTTTGTTGGAACTTAGCTTATTTTGTCCTAAAGTTAAGCTAACCAACATCTTTAGGTTTTAGGACCTCACCGTGTTGGAAAACCCCATCATTCCCAATGGGTGAAAATAAAATTGAATAAAAAGAAAATAATCAAGACTTCCTCCTTACCATTTTATGGTAAGGAAAGGTTCATTCTAAAAATAAAGATAAAATAAATCCATCATAAAAGTCTTGCTTTTCAAAATCACTTTTTCAAAATACACTTAATAAACTATTTGCACTACATCTAATAATTTTCCACAATTATTACAAGTAGAACATTTCAAAAATAAAACCAACACTCATATTTTCTAAAAGCACAAATGAACTTCTTCACTCAATTCATTTTAATGGAGACTTCATTTTCAAAAATAAAATTCCAACAATCATGTTTTCAAAAGCATAAAATTTGAAGATGGGCCTTTCCATTCAATACATCCAAATGTGTTGGATGGGTGTTACATCTTCAAGCAAAATAACAACTTTGAAACCCCACTCAACACATTCCATATGTGTTAGGTTGGAATTCTCACATTTTCAAAAAAAAAAAGCATATATGAAACCTCTCCATTCAATATAGCCACATTTATTGAATGGAGGTTTCACTTTCAATCAAAATCAAAAATAAACTTTCAAAAAGCACATATCAACATCTCCATTCAAAAAGCATATTTCAATAGGTAGGATTATCAATCGATTAGATCAAAGATCAAATGGGATTAATAAAGAGAGATGCTCATGATGCTAGAAACCTAGCTAGCATCTCAAACTATCCTATGATTGGGATTTACATTTTTGAAATTGATTTGATTTGTTTGAGTTGAATTTTTCTTTAGAAATTTAGGGCTTATAATTCCATAACACAAGATTATGGAAATTCTTAAGAGGAGAGGATTTATGCGTATGGCCCATAGAAGGGAGAAGCAACCATAGAACCTAAATCCATGGCATGACCAAGTCTAAGAAAATGGGTATTTGGTTTGCCTCCACAAGAGAGCACAAACCACACTACTTAGACTTACAACTTCCTAACGCCAACTCTCCTATAATTTCAAATTAGGAAAGCTTTATGTAAGATAGCTAGTCTATTATTTATTTAAAAAGAGACTAAGTCCTTAAACTCACTCCCTAAAGAAACTAGATCAGGTAAAGGTATGCTTTAAATGACCAAAATCAAATGCAAATCATATTACATTTTATTTACATTTTTAGACAATTATTTGACTCGGGCTTATAGGATTCATATGCCTAATGCATGAAAAATAAGATTATTGGCCAAAATCAGCGAGAAGGGAGGAGGTGTGTTTCCACCATGGCTCTCAAAGGTCAAGCCAAGTAAAGGTGGAAGCCTCTAATCAAGAGTGAAAATAATATGCATTTGTGCATGATGTTATAAAAGAAATACTCATCGGTGGGTTTCTAATTCTTTTATCATGATTTTAACCTAAGCTTTAGGTGAGGTTATGAGTTCTTTTAATTTTAATTGTTAAATTTGGTAGAAGATTTATTTTTCCTAAGAGCCTAATCCAGCAAGGAAGAAACTAGGAAAAGATGTCATCTTAATACACAAGCTAAACAAATCATCAATCAATTTATAAAGTTAACGTAAAAGAATAAGAGGCCACTTGTGGTCGGGCACCACCATACAAACCTAAAAATGAAATTGGGTAACCGAGCTCTACCCTTATACAACCTGTATTTCAAATGAATTAATTTACAATTAGGTAAGGAACTCATTGTTATGGGGTAAGCTTCATTTCTTCTTCTTCTTTTCTTCTTTCTTCTAAAGTTCTTTCTCTTGGATGGTTGGAAGGTGGTTGTTTCACATGGTACATAAGATATAATCTTATGACCAATGCTCATCCTAATCCCCATAACAATCATTCCTAATTGCAAAATTACATGAAAAGGAAAAGTAATTCTAGCTAACACCTGCAAAATGGAGATTAGCTAAACAAATCATATAAATTCCAAGCATATATATTAGACTTATCACCCCACACATGGGTGACTATGTCCACCTGGCCTATAGAATTATGCTTAGGGGTATAAGCACCTGCACAACAAGAGCATTTATATTTTTTATTTATTACAGCACCCCTTAAGCATAATACCCTACAAAAAATAATGATTAGACTAAATCATCCTATAATTCATTCTACATACATTCCTCCTAACATCCAGACTAAAATATATCACAAAATAAAGCAAACATCAAACCCATTAACCTAAATTTAGAAAGACTTAGTGTATGTTTTAGAAATTTGTGTGGTAGCTTAGAATTTTCTAAGGAATTTTCTAAGTGTGAAGAAAGATGATGAGGGTTTCATTTAAGTGGTTTAATTATTTTATGATTTTATGTTTTGATTGGGTTCAAGTGAATCTAAGTTAAAGAGATGGAAAGAGAAGAGAACTTCTCTTTCAACCTATGTAATTTCTAAAGTGGATTCATGTTTTAGTTCAAATGAATTTTTTATCATATGTTTAATCCTAAGTTTAACTCTAAACAACCCATTCAAAAGAAAGGCATTTTAAGATTAAATAAAGTGAGTTAATCAACACACATCCATATCAAATGTAACATGCATGCATGCTAAATAAGTTACATAAGAAAATTTGAATGTTTATGATGCATGATTTTCATTAAGTAGCAAAAGGGTTCCTTATCCAATTTACACATGCACATATGAAGGTATGAAAGGCATAAGTGAGTACAACACCATTGTTAACCAGGGGTATAAGGTACAAGACCTACTTAGGGCTACTTAAACCCTTGTAACCCCAAGTTTGTCCAGACTAGTATACCACTTTCCTTAAATACAAGCATATGTACAAAAGAAATAAATGGAAAAGAAAGAATGTAAAAGTTGGTATTTGTTTTATTTTGGTCTGTTTATGCAATTTATATATGTAAGTGTAGGTGTCCTTCTTAAGTCATAGAATAAAAATGAATATGAAATGGAATTATGCAAGTATTTTGTTCTTTTCAAATGATCTATACACTTTCCCAAATCCTATTCAAAACTATACCAAAAGAGAGGAGAAGGAAAACTACTCTCTAAGCACATCCTTATATTTTACTCACATGCAAGCTTATAAGTAAGACATAAGTAACACACTTATAGTTTTGATAATTAATTCATATATTTTGAAAATAATTTGGGTTTAATAGTGATAATAGCCACTCATATTCTTACTTTAGCCAAATTATGCAATTTGACATAAAGGAAACATTTTCATTTTAAATTTGATTTTTGAAAAGCATGAATATATGAAATCATATGAAACACACATTTAGCATGTTAGGAAAGAACTAAAGTAATGAAAGCATATAAACACATTCACCTTAATTAATTCATAAAGACAATCTTATGAAATAAGAAAGCTTAAAGCAAATCCAAGTTTGTTTAATATGATTTTTGTTTGATTTTGAGTTTGATTTAATTTGTAAAATGTGAGGTGAGTTTGTTGTTCCTAACCCATTCCCACATGTGTTTGATATTTTTGTTCAATTTTTAGGTGATTAGATTCATTTTATATTTTGATTAGGTTAAGGTATGAATTAAACATGTTAATTACCCCTTACATACACCACACTAGCATAGTTAATCAAATAATTATGAGCCAATGAGATGAAATAAAAACACACAAGGGATTTAAATCAGCAATTCACCTAAGAGAAAAAAGGGCCTAATGTAATTTGGCTCATGATTAATGAATAATTAGGCTAAGGGGTTTAACTTAAGTAATTTCAAAACACTCCGCACACATATGAGTTGAATTTTGATTTCATTATTTTTTTACTTTGGCTCTTAAACACCTAAGCATCTTCCCAAGAAGAATTAATTGAGTTCTGGAAAGTTTTAGAATTTTATGAAATTAATTAAGGGGTAATTAGTGAATTAGCCTTTAATTAAAGTAAGATTAAGGAATAAAAGGGGGTTTAAGGAATATCTTAAGGAGAGTATCTCAAAGTTATTCCCTAAACCTCACATTTACTTAATCAAAACTTAATTGGCTCAATAAGAGGGTTAAATCACTAATTATACACTTAATTAAGTCTAATTACATTAAGGGAGTGATTAAGGAATAAACTAGCAGTTCCCCTAATTAAGAAACTAATAAATCCCAAGAAAATTAGGGGAGGCAGAAGTCATCCCTCTAATTACACCCAAGAAGTTTGATACTAATCAATCAATTAATTAGAGAGTAATTAGCAAATTAACATTCTCAATAAAACCCAAATTTAGAGAAAAGAACTACTCAAAATCAATTTTATAATATTTTATGTTCAATTATCTTTCTAATGCAACTTATTTCATTTTTTTTTCTAATTTTTCTATGTTGAGATATGAATTTTAGAAGCTTAGGTGATTAATTAGAATCAAATAAATCCATAATTAAATCATTAATCCACTGGTGCCACGCATGCGGCTAACGCGGCATGCACTTTACATGCATCACCGCCTGATTGGATATTTAAAATGTCACATCATAGCACCGGTGGCGGCGCTATGCACTTTCTCCTCAATCGTCCGATCAAGGATAGGATGGCCGAGATTAAAGCTACAGATCGGAGGATAAAATATAAATATATTATGCATTTTAATCCTGGTCGTCCATCCAAAATGCACGGATGGACAGCCAGAGATTCATCCCTATAATTCCCTGTGGGAAAGAGGATCTATCTATCTTCTAGGCCATGATCCGAGCTTGATTGTGCTCGGATTAGGCTAGAATTTGGCCCACACCTTCATCATGCATCATAGATCACATCTAACGATCTAAATCCTATGCCATGAAAATTTCTTTCACAAAGCTCAAAACCACATTAAATTTAGGCTCAAAAAATGGCTAACCTCGTCGGAGGTGATCACTAGTGCTAGATTCCTTTGGAGAAGCTTCATCTTGTTGAGACGAAGCTTTGTTGAAAGTTTGAGGGGTTGGGGTTGAGTAATTTCTCCTATGGACCAACTCCTCCTCCAAGTGAGCTCGACTTTGGTCTAGGGCACTCCACCTTTGCTTTAAGAACTTGAAAGAGAGCTTGGGCAAGCTCGATAGGGGTCCTTGAGGGAGTGTGCAAATGGAATTGGCTTGATTTTAGGTGTGGAGTAAAATGGACTTTTGGTGGAGCTCCCCTATTTTCACCTTGTGAAAGCTGGGAAATGGGAATTGGCCAAATGCTTGAGAGAGCTTGGGATCACTGAAAAATGATTCCTCTGGCTTCCTAACACTCAATTGACTTTAAGAATCTTGGAATGAGAGTGAATTAAGGGGAGTATATCTCCCCCTTTGGCAATCAAATTTTCAAGCATGGGCATGCCATTTTGATCCAATTGCCCTGATTTAGATGGTTTGTTAGGCTATTTTCAATTGCACATGGTTCAGTTTTGGTCAGAGAAGAAGTGGAGAAGCTTGCCATGTGCTCATATTGAGTGTAAGGAAGATTTCCATGTGGCCATTTCAAAGCATGTGATCGATTTGGCTATTGGGTCAAGTTAGGCTGACCGAAACCCATTGTGTTGGGTGCACCACCCTCCCTAATTTTCACTTGATCCACTAGGAGAGTGCCAAGTGAGTATGAAGAGGATTAGACCAAATTCCAAGTTGAATTGGACAAAATTTACCCTATGGCCTAGGGTTAAAATGGTCATTTGGCTAATTTTTGAATTTAGGAATGTTTGGTTTGTTGTTAAAATAGGTTTGGCCAAGTGTCATTGAATTTGGAATTGGATTGGTGTGATTTGGCTCATGTTGACCCATTTAGGTCAAAATGGGTCAACTTGGGCCAAGTTGACCAATTGTTCAAATTGGGTCAAACCAAGGATTGGGTCAAGTTTATATGACCATTTGAAATATTTTGGTGGCTTTTATTTGATTCAATTTGGTTTAGGTTTGAATTTGGTTCATATGACTTCATTTAGGTCATATGGGTCAAGTTGACTAATTTGGCCCACTTGACTTATTTGAGCTAGGTCATGGGTAGGTTTAGATTTGGTTGGTCATATGAAATGGATTTGTATCTTTGTTTCCAATCAATTTTGGTTAAGTTTTCATTTGGCTCAATATGACCCTTTAGGTCAAGTTAGTTTCGAAGTCAATTGGGCTAGGTTAAGTCTAGTTGGCCAATTGAGGCTTTGGTCAAGTTCAACAAGTGATTTGGAATGAACTTAACTCATTGGTTTCAATCAATTTAGCTTAGAGCAAGTTTTGGCACATTTTAATTTTTAGGTCAAGTGGTCAATTGGGCTAGGTTAGGCTCAAATGTTGACTTGGTCAAGTTCAAACATTGGTCATGAATGAACTTAGATCAATGGCTTCAATCAATTTAGCCTATGATGAATTTTGGCTATGTTGGGTTTCATTTTAGCTAAGTCTTGACTTAGTCGACCCTTAAGTTTGACTTGGTTTGACCTAATTTGAGTGATTGATCATCTCATGATGAGAGGCTTAGGTGAGTTTGATTCAATCCTATTTGGTTAGGATTAGAATTTGGCTCATAACGGTACTTTACGTCACTTTGGGTCAAGTGAACCTAAGTAGGTCAAATGGCTTGGTCAAAGCTTGATTTGAGTTTGAATGAACTTACATGTGGACTTATGATTGAAATATAAATCCATTTGCAAGTGGTTTCAAGTCAAATGGGTTTTGGTTCATTTGACAATTTCAAGTTCAAAGAGTGAACATGAAATGGATTTTGGCTTGATTTTTAAATTGAGTTTTGGTTAAGTGATTGAATTTTGTATTTATATTTGGATTCATGATTGAAGGATTGATTGAATCATGAAGAAAAATCAAGAGTTTTGCTTTATTTGAAGTTGATTTGGCTAAGTTCAAGTTTGACTTGAAAGGCTTAGGTTATATGTTGATCGAATTTGAACTTGAATTTTGGAGTTGGTTTGATTGATTTGAATTTATATTTCATTTATATATGTGAATATAAAAAATAATATAAATGGGTTCTATGAAAATTTTATGAATTTGAAGTGATTTGAACTTGATTCAGGCTAAGTCCCTAAGGGGAGGACCAAGGACTTAGGAAAGATTTGGAATTTGGGATTTCAAATTAGAATTTAATTTGATTGATTTGAATTTATATTTCATTTATATATGAGAATATAAATGAGGATATAAATGAGTTGTGAGAAAATTTTATGAGTTTGAAGTGATTTAAAGATGATTTAGGCTAAGTCTTTCTCATGGAAATTAATGACTTAGAAAAGATTTTAAATTAGAAATTTGAATTTTGGATTTTTATTTGATTGATTTGAATTTATATTTCATTTATATATGTGAAAATAATTAGAATATAAATGAGTTATGAGAAAATTTCATGAATTTGAATTGATTTGAAGATGATTTAGGCTAAGTCTTTAAGATGGAAATTAAGGACTTAGAAAAGATTTTGGAATTTAGAATTTCAACTTGGAATTCAATCATGGATTTCAATCATGGGTTTCAATCCTATGCATTGATTTGAGTTTGTAGAAGATCAATTAGCCTAAAATTGATTTAGGTTTCATTTTGATTTGATTTGGAGTTTGAATTGAAGGAAGGAAGTGAGAAATGTGGTTCAAGCTATAGGGTTGGCAGATTTTCCTAACACCCTTAAGGCGTGATCTATTCCTATGGCTAACTCTTCTAAGTCTTCTAGGGATAGGTTGAGTGTCCACCTAATCACTAGATGTGTCTTAGGACTAAGCATCTCTTAAAGTCTAAGAGGAGTCTTATGTCTAAGATGGAGGGGTTGATAACTCATTCTAAAAATGAGGTCAACAATTACATTCTCAGATGGCATAATTTGAGTATGAAATGCGAACCACAGATGTCTAAACAACATGCCATCGAGATTCTCCTTAAGAATATCCATGGCCCGATCACCTTCATGCTCGAAGGTTTCACCGTCAAACTTTTAAGAAATTAATCAACAAGGCAGCTAGTTTGTAAGGAGAAGCCAAAGAGTTTCCTGCTCCAGATCTACCAATAAAGCCGAAGCCGCAGAAGGTATATGAGAAGAAACCAAGGGCAATGATAGCAGTAAATAAGAGGAAATAGCTGGCCAGAGAGCATTTTGAGAGACATCGTGCTCCATAGCCGTCACTTCCACCTCCTCTACCACCACCGAGGCAGCCCTACCGGCCACCACAGTAGCCTCCATGGCTTACGTCGCCTCCTCCTCGGCCAAATTATCAGCAGCAGCAGTACACATACCCGCCACTAGATAGTTATGGTTCACCTACTCTTTTGGATAAACTTAACAAACCTTTTTCATTTAAAATGGAGGTAATCAAGAATATCTTTAAATATCTCTTAATGAAGCCTATTTTCAGCTACCCAAACCTAGAAGACCAGAGGAAGGGGGGAAATCGATGATCTTAACTTTTACCCCTATCACCGTATGTTAGGTCATGTTTTGGAAGATTGTTTCATATTTAAGGGCTAGCTTGAACATAGCTTCAAGATTAGTGATATAGTTATCCCGAAGGAATACCTTATGGAACAATCATCCAGTTCCATTAGGGTAATCCTTGGGGATACTTGCGATTCTTCCAAAACTAATGAAGGTTGGGATATCTCCTTATCCAAAACCTCTAAGAAAATTGTATCGAAGATCAAGAAACTTTCCTTGTAGGTACCTGAGTCAGCACAAACCTCCAACATCAAGGAAGATTTGCAAGTTGTTAGAGCCAACTCGTGGGAAAGGGTAGCTCAAAGAATCGCGCTAAAGGACGCATTTCACTGGATAGCCCAAGACAAACCATCAAATCAATCCACCCCACAATCATGCGCTACTACATCGCTACTTCAACTAGCTCTTCTTCTTCTAGTAGACATCTTCTATCAGCAGATGAGGGCATCAAATCCCTCAACCCTCTTACTTTACTTGATTTCTACTATGTACCTCCTATCAAATCCAAGAAATTGAAGAATAAAGTTGGCTTGAATTATATTTGTGTCACTTCTGATGGGTTATCTGAATCTATTCTTAATGATAACTCTTTAAATCTAAATAATAACTATAATAATTTTGATCTTCCTCTTTCTGATTTAGAGTTAGATTATCCCACGAATCTATGGCCTCGAGATGTGACTTGGAATCATCCAATTTTGAGGGTCCCATAAAAGAAGCTGTAGGTGAGCCTAACGTGTAGGTAGAATCTTCCAATACCCTGCCATAAGAGATCACCGAAGTCAACCTTCGTAGTGGCAAGGTTCTACCTTCTAGGGAAGCACATCAAGATAGAGGAAAATAAGTCATTGGTTCAGAGGATCGAGAAGCCCCACCATAGGATGCTCCACCCTTGGATATGCATGTGGAGGATCTTCCCAAGGTGGACTATAATGTCCTCTCTCAAGAAAGTTGTCATCTAAGTTTCATTATAATGATGCCCTTGTCTTATCTAAAGAGATGAGGGAATCATTAAACAAGGCTCTCTGATCCAAGATATGTTTACACCACCAATTCCATTGGTGAGGAGACACACTATTTTGTGAGAAGCTCAGAAATTACTTTCAATGCATGAAGATCTACTTCTAAGGCATGGAGCACATTGTCCCCTACATTAAAGGATAAGGGGCATTCAGTTTGTTAGAGTTCTCACTCCATCCAGTATCAAGGAACAGCCCAATGCACCCTTTACCTATTCTGAGGATCGCATATATCCACACCGTGAGGAGATCTTGGATGTTAGAGAGGATTCAATGAACAAGGCGAGAGGCTTTGGTTCCATAGTGTTACCTTTGGGAGATAGTGACAAAGACCTAAGGCAAAGTTTTATATCATTGATTCAAATACTTCATTCACCACTTTGCTCAGTAGGCCTTGGATACATCAGAACAAGATGATTCCATCCTCCTCCATCGTGCATCAAGTTCATGAAGGATGGGATTGAAAATGTAAAGGAGATGAAAAGCCATTTTAGTTAGAGGTTGAGATATATGAAGATGCGACCTACTATCTCCTCAAAACACCCTTTCTCATGAACTTGGACAAAATTCAAATTCAAAAGAAAAGAAAATGGAAAAAGAAGAAAAGAAAAGAAAAATGAAAATCCAAGTGAATAAGAAAGAAAATTGAAGAAGAAATAGCATATCACATTCCACCTATTTTTCCATCATATGGACATGGGTGGGATGACTGACCTCCAGGCGGAGGGCGTAGGGCGGTGGAAGACCCATGTGTTGGCCATCAATATGAGTTATGTTTGTTCATACCCCTACTATTCATATAGACTTGGAATCTAGCTCGAGGATGAGTCTAATGTGATTAGCATACCAACCACCCCTCTCGGGTTTCATTGAGGTGACACTCGAGCTGAAAGAGAAGAGCCTCCAAATAAAGTATTCAAATCAAATGTATGTAAAACTATCAGGAAGCAGTTAGGAACCTTAGCTCTAACCTCATTTTCATCTCAAAAAGTTGAAGGTTTAGTAGTTAAGAAAGCCCCTAATTCTTCTAGTGATATGAAGCTAAAAAGATTCTTTTTAGGATCATCCTCCTCAAGTCCTGAAGATGATGTAGAACTTGAGGAGAGTTCATATAAAGAATTAATGGAATTACCTTTTGATTAGTACTCATATTGTGTTCTTAATCTTGCAAAGAACAGTTTGATTCCTTATTCATGGTCTAAGCACAGGCTGAAGTACTTCAAAAAGCTATGGAACAACACTGGAAAGGATCCATGATCAAGATCAGTACTAGGATTTGGTACAATGGGTTCAATCGATAATGATGATTACTTTGTCAATCATCGAGTTCGATGGGTTCTTTTCACACCAAACCAACTCTTATGAGGATGTGTGTTTAGAAACCAGATGATCAAATGATCTCCAAATCAATGATGCATAGCCAAAATTTAAAGAGGAGATCCATTCAATAATTCACAAGCTTAAAAGAAATCAACCTAAAATAGAAGAAAATCCATGCCCAACATACATCAGTTCATTGTTGAATGAAGAAGAAACCAATGACTTAGTTAGGCTATTGACTAAGTTAAAGGACTACTTTATATGGAGTTATGAAGAAATGCCCGGATTATATCCTGACGTAGTAGTCCACAAACTAGTAATAGATCCTAGCGTTAGCACTATCAAGTAAGCTCCTAGACTCATGCGATTAAAAATTGAACAACAGGTCATTTAAGAAATCAAGAAACTAATCGGTTTCATCGAAAATACCCTAGTTAGCTTGTGTCATTAAGAAGAAGAAAAGCGAAGCATCATTTTAGGGACTTCATGTCCTAAGGATGAGTTTCCTCTTATACACGAATTAATGGTGGACATCTCATCTCATGCGATTCTTCTTCATGGATGGGTCATCTGGCTATAACCAAGTCAAGATGGCCCCTAATGATCAAAGAAACACTACCTTTTAAACCCCAATCAGAATCTATTATTATAGGGTCATGCAACCTTAAAATCTTTGCTACATACAACGCCATGACTCAGACTTCAATGAACTTTTCCATCATCGGTTGAGTGCTAGTTGATGATCTAGTAGTCAAGCGAGAAAAAAAGACCATCTCTTTGACTTGAGAGTAGTTTTGAATGGTTAAAATAATATAACCTTAAAATGAATCCCAGTATGCATTGGAGTAGCTTGAAATTCCTTGGGTTTGTTGTTGACATCGGGGAATAGAAATAGATCCTGAAAAGATCAAAGCTATCTTATAAATGCCACCACCTAATAGTTTAACTCAACTCAGACCTTTCCAAGGACGATTGACATATCTAAGATGCTTTATTTTTAGCCTATTATGGAGATGCAAGCCATTCTCAACACTTATTGAAAAGGATGCCAAGTTCAAGTGGGATGACAAGTGTCAGCATGCCTTTGAAGATATCAAGTAATATTTGGTGAAGGCAATTCTAGACCCCATCGAGCCACTCATCTCTACACTACATTGGATGACTCTTTTGGCACTTTATTGGCCCAAGCCAATGACGAAGGGAAGGAGAGTCCTCTCTACTACTTCAGTCATCGTCTGATTCCTGCTGAAGCAAACTATCCACCTACTAAGGAACATTGCCTAGCTTTAATGTTTTCCTCCCAAAAACTATGGGACTATATGCTTTCTCATAAGGTGAACTTGATTCCCAGAACCAATCCACTATAGTATCTCATGGCATGGCCAACACTATCCAAACTTTGGCATGATGTTCCATGATCCTCTCATAGATTGATATCACATTGTACCCTTGTGCGGTAAAGGACAAGCACTAGTTTTCCATTTCTTAGCGATTCTCTCTTGGTGACGATCTCCGATGATCATGAACTTAGGGAGTTGAACAAATGATGGGAGATGTTGATGGTGCTTCATGAGAAGCACCATGATCTACTCTTCTAGGAAAGGAGGTAGGAATAGTTCTCTAACTCCATGATGAGATTCTCAAACTATCTTTCCAATCCTTGCACCAATAACGAAGTTGAGTATGAGGCTTTGATTGTTGGTCTGGAGTTAGCTATCATAGTATGTGTCAAGAGCATCAATATCTTTGAGGATTCTCAGTTGGTTATTAACCAGATTGTCGGGTCCTACAAGGTTCTCAAACCTAAGCTTCATCATTACCATGAGTATACCATGAAGCTATTGGCCCAAATCTATAAAGACATCTACAAGGTTCCAGTAAGCATAAGATAGCTAAACTTTCCAAAGAATTTCCAGAAGATGAGTCCATTCCAATAAGGGTCCAAAATAGAGTTATATTATTGATGTTGAACTCATCGAGACTTTCTCTTGAAGAGGTTATCATTTTCTATAAGGACAAGGAGCTGAATTGGAGGCAACCATTCATAGACTATTTGAACACTGACGAACTACCGCAAGAAAATTCACAAGCCCATCAGGTGGAACAAAGAGCTCTCTCCTATTTTCTAGTTGATGGCATCCTATACCAACGGTCCTCTAATCAAATATGGTTACATTATTTAGATAAATACGAAGCCTTTGACATTGTAATCGAGGTACATTCAGGTCTATGTGAAGCACAACAATTTGGTTCGAAGATGAAGATGAAGGTCAAGAGACTAGGATACTAGTGGCCTTCAATGATTACAGACTGCATGGATGTAGCTAGGAGATGCCATCAGTTTTAGGTACACGGTGTGGTCCTACATCAACCACCCAATATTCTGCACCCTGCATTGGCCTCATGGCCATTTGAGTGTTGTGGTACCAACATTGTGGGTCCTATCGATCCTCCTTCTTCCAGGGGTCATCAGTTCATCTTAGTTGCCACTGACTACTTTTCCAACTGGGCAAAGGCAATCACAATTAGAGAGGTCACAGCTCAACATATGCTTCAATTTTTTAGGAACCATATCGTATATAGGTTTGGGATGCCCCGATGAATTATATCTGATAATGGTATTGCATTCAAAAGCAACAAGATCAACAGTTCACTAGAAGACCCAGTATAGATTGGAGATACTCCATCATCTACTACCCCAAAGCAAATGGCTTAGTAGATGCATTCAATAAAACTCTTATCCAAATATTAAAGAAGACTCTTGATGGCAATAAACGATAGTGGAATGAGTAGTTGGTTGAAGCCTTATGGGCCTACCACACCACATACCAAACTCCAACTCAATCTACCCCATTTTCTTAGTGTATGGGTCTGAAGCCATTCTACCTTTAGAAGTTCAACTCCCATCACTAAGGATAGCATTGGGTAGCAAGATCACTATAGAGCATAATGCAAAGTTAAGGTTAGAAGAGCTCGAAGGTTTTGAGGAGAGTCACTTACGGGCGTGCCAGAACCTCGAGTTGTAAAAGGCCAAAATGATTCAAGCTCACAACAAGATGGGCTGCCCTAGGTCTTTCCAAGTAGGAGAACTCATGTTAGTCCTAAGGAGACCAATTGTTGTCTGTCAAAAGATGGGAGGCAAGTTTAAACCCACTTGGGAAGGCCCCTATGTCATAGAAAAGGCCTACCAAGGAGTATCTTATCAGCCCCGATGCTTCCAATTAATGGGCTCTATTTGAAAAAATATTACCCATAAAACATGTTTGAAAATAATTATCAACAAAACAATAAAAATCTGATTCCATTTCATCAAAATCTCATGTTCTTTTGAAGCATTGTTTGCTTGTCTCATGAATCTATCAAGACGTGTTTAGGTTAGGTGTAAGAGTCCCCAAGAGGCATCCTATCCCTCTTCATAACACAAGCATAATCTCTCGGCACTACTATAATTAGTGTAAGAGAATCCAAGAGGCATCCTAGTTCAATTAGCAAAACTAAGTTAGGTGTAAGAGAACTCGTGCGGTATTTTTTCTTGGTGGGAATCCCAACATGCCATTCATGGCACCACTTCATCAAATTCCGCAAGCGTGTTTAGGGTAGGTATGAGAAAACCCAAGAGGCATCCTATTCCCTTCAAACACAAACATAAGAACAAACACATATCTTTTGTCTCAGGCTATTTTGATGTGAGAGCAAGCCCCTTGTGACACTTACTCATTAGCTGCTCTAGGACAGGTTTACATGCTACCTTGTTAGTATGTCACCCTAGTGGTCACTTATTTAGAAGATATGAGTCCCTGCTTTCTTCTAACTTCTTGCAAACCAAATAACACACCTTGTTAGTATGGTAACTTCACTGCCCATCCAGTAAGCTAGCTGATGTTGATTTTATTTAAGAAGATGTGAGTCCCAGCTTTCTTCTTGAACTAATCATCATGATCTAACTAAGTCAGTATATTTTGAGGTTTAGGATAAGTCCCCTAGAGGCTCCTTTCCTCTTGACTACATTTGAGTCAATGTGTAAGTCCTGGCATTCATGTCTCCCTAGGTCGGATATCACTGAAGATAGACTATCCAACAATTCCTTCTGAGGATGTGAGACAAGCTTTCTTCTAGGCGATTATTACAAACCGATGGAAACTTAGGTTGGTTGTTTGATATCGGCTGGCTTCGGTGGATACACACTCTTGGCAAATGTGAGTCCCTTGCTTTCTCCTTGAGTTTTGATGCCATGCCCCTCTACATTTTTAGATCCCCATCCTCCTATTTAGACACTACTTTTTGGATTAGATAGTCCCCTTTCTAGTAGCCACCCTTGTGGTTGGAGAATTTATTCGGTGGATGCACGATTCTCCTTGGTTTATAGATGGTCAGGCGATATAAGCTCCTTCTCTTTGATCCCTCAAAACCAATAGAGTCCACATTAAAACAAACTAAGCAACTAAATAAATAAATTCGCTTGTGAATTAGGAATTCAAATCCCCAAATGGCCTCTTTTCCTAAGCAAGCATCCTATCTTTAGGGTGTCGTGACTCCCAGGAATTATGCTTACGAGTTAAGATAAATCCTCCTCCAGTCACCCCAGGTTAGGTTCAATCTATTTTAGCCACAAGCAGTTACCCCAAGTCATTCCTTTGGAAGATGTAAGACTATGATGCATTCTTTCTAGCATGAGATTGCCGTCGACGAGGCGTCGGATCGATTTTTGCCCAAACCAATCGATCACCCAGTGGTCTTTTGTAGTGAAATATTTGAGTCCCCGAGCTTTCTTCCCTTGAATTGATCATTACAAATTGAAAGGCACTCTTTTGGTCGAATAGTTCTCCCATCGACTAGGAAGGTACTCCCTTTGGTTCAGTAAATCTGAGATAGGTCTAGGCTAATATAAGCTTCTTCTTAGTATGATCCATCACAAACCAATGGAATCCATCAAAATAAATTAAAAATGAAATTAATCTTTGACTATCTTTGAGCTAATTTAAGTCCCCCAATAGCATTCACTCAATAGTCAGCCCTAGGTTGGGTTCGATCTGTTGCCTTGCCAACCGATCACCCTAGTGGTTCTTTATTTTAGAAGATGTGAGCCCCCACGCTTTCTTCCTAACTTGACCATTGCAAATCGAAGGGCATCCTTTTGGTTGGTTAGTCCTACTATGTGGTTGGTAGACTACTCCCTTTGGATTGGTAAGTATGAGTTAGGTCTAGGCCACCATGGTTACTGTGTCCATCACGGAGATCCATCATAATCAAAACAAATTAAAGAATGAAATTAATTTGGACTATCTTTGAGTTGATTTAATTCTCCTAGTGGCATTCACTCAATAGTCAGCCCTAGGTCTAGTTCAATTTGTTGCCTTGCCAACTGATCACCCTAGTGGTTCCATGTTTTGGAAGATGTGACTCCCTTGGTTTTCTTCCCTCTTGTGAGCCAAAGGCATCCCTTTGGTTGGTTAGTCTACTATGTGGTAGACTACTCCCTTTGGATTTGGTAAGTCGAATTAGTTAGGCTCATAGCCCCTATGCTCCATCAAACTAATGGGATCCATCATAATCAAAACAAATTAAAAAATGAAACTAATCTTGACTATCCTTGAGCTGATCTAAGTCCCAAATTCACTCAATAGTCGACTAGGTTGGGTCGATCCGTTGTCTTGCCAATGGATCACCCAAATCGTCCCTACTTTGGAGGATGTATATCTATGCTTTCTTCTTAGTACACCACAAAGCATTCCCTTTGGTTGGCTAGTTCTACTATGTGTTTGGTAGGCTACCCTTTTGGATTGGTAAATCTGAGTTAAGTCTAAGCCTCCATGACTCCAATTTAGTGCGATCTATCATAAACCAACAAGGTCCATCTCAAAATCCAAAATATAAAAATCTGAAACAAATTCAACCCTTCTCCCCAAGTGGAGTCAATCAAATCAAAACAACTAAACAATCAACAAATCAAATCAATTTCTTCCCAGTGAGACTCAAATCAAACCTCTCATCCCCTTGTGAATGATTTGAACCTATTTCCCTAGTGAAAGGTTCACATACTCTATCCCTAGTGGATTCCTTCTACACCTTGAGTTAGGAGTAGACCATTTTTGTTAGTACTTGTGATCGTTCGGTGTTGTTGATCATTTCGGTCAACACCAATACGTGTGATGTTCCTTGCCAGCCACACCACACCTATTGGGTGCCCTTTATTGACCTCATTTTTGGAATGAGCTCTCAACCCCTCCATCTTAAACATAGGACTCCTCTCAGACTTTAAGAGTTCCTTAGTCTTAAGATACATCTAGTGATTAGGTGGACACTCAACCTAACCCTAGAGGCTTAAAATAGTTAGCCATAAGAATAAGTCATGTCTTAGGGGTATTAGAAGATTTGCCTACCCTATAGCTTGAACCAAATCCTCACTTCCTTCTTCCAAGTCAAAACTCCAAACTCATATCAACTCCAACTCTAACTCAAACCTTGAACCAATTCAATGGATTTTCTCAAATCATGAATCAATTCCAAATCAAACTTATGATTAAAGCCATGTTGGATTCCAAACTCCAAAAATATTTCTTTGATTTCTTTGATTCTCTAAGGACTTAGCCTAAATCAAATCTAAATCAATTCAAATTAAAATTTTCTCCCATTTATATTCTCACTTATATTCACATATATAAATGAAATATAAATTCAAACTAAATCCAAAATTCAAATCCAAATCAAATCTTAAGTCACTTTGATTCTCTCTATGGACTTTTTCTTCTAAATCAATTCAAATTCAATTTTCACCTTTATATTCTCATTTATATTCACAAATATAAATCAAATATAAATTCAAATGTAAAAAAATAAATTCAAAAATCAAATCCAAATTCAATCAAAATTTAACCTAAGTATTTCAAGTCAAATTCTTGAACTTAGCCGAATCAAATTCAAAATAAGTCAATAGGGTTTGTTCAAAATGTGTCAAAATTTGTCAAAATGTGTCAAAATTTGTCAAAATGTGTCAAAATTAGCCCAATTGGCCACTTGACCCAAGATGACCCAACTTGACCAAAAAAAGTCAAAATGTGTCAAAACTTGATCTAAGCCAAATTGATTAAAACTAATTGGTCAAGTTCATTCCAAATCACTTGATGAACTTGACCAAAGTGGATCAAAACCCATTTGACTTCAAATTGTCAAGTGGATCAAAACCCATTTGACTTCAAACTACTTGCAAATGGATTAATATTTCAATCATAAGTCCATATGTGAGTTCAATCAAACTCAAATCAAACTTTGACCAAGCCTTTTGACCCACTTAAGCTCACTTGACCAAAAGTGACCTAAAGTACCCTTATGAGCCAAATTCTAATCCTAACCAAATTGGATTGAACTAAGCCCACCTAAGCCTCACATTATGAGCAACAATCACATGAAATGATCAATCACTCAAATTAGGTCAAACCAAGTCAAACTTAAGGGTTGACCAAGTCAACATTTGACCAAAATGAAACCTAAATTAGTCAAAATCCACCATAAACTAAACTAATTGAAACCATTGATGAAAACACAGTTATGATCAATGTTTGAACTTGACCAAGTCATCATTTGAGCCAACCTAGCCCAATTGGCCACTTGACCCAACTTGACCTAAAAAGTTAAAATATGTCAAAACTTGTTCTTAGCCAAATTGATTAAAACTAATGGTTCAAGTTCATTCCAAATCACTTCTTGAACTTGACCAAAGGCCCAATTGGCCAACTAGATTTACTTGACCTTGAAGAACTTGACCTAAAAGGTCAAATTGAGCCAAATCCAAATATAAAATAAATTGATTGGAACAAAGATACCAATCCATTTCAAATCATCAACCAAACAAAAACTAACCCATGACCTAGCCCAAATAGGTCAAATAGGTCAAATTGGTCAACTTGACCCATTTGACCTAAATGAAATCAAATAAACCAAAACTAAATTTAAATCAAATTCAACCAAACCAATTATTCCAAAACATTTTAAATGGTCATATGAACTTGACCTAACCCTTGGTTTGACTAAATTTGACCAATTGGTCAACCTGACCCGAGTTGACCCATTTTGACCTAAATGGGTCAACATGAGCCAAATCATATCAAACCAACTCTAAATTCAATGAAATTTGGGCTAACCTATTTTTCAATCATACCAAACATATTTAAACTGAAATTATGGTCAAATGACCATTTTACCCTTAGGCCATAGGGTAACCTCAAATCAAAACCACTTGAAATTTGGTTAATTCCTTTTCATGGACACTTGACATCATCTTAGTGGACCAAAAGCTCACTGATAGACATGGTGCACATGACTCACTGGGTTTGGGTTAGCCAAACCCAACCCAAAGTCAAAACTGACCACCCCCATAGAAATGAGCACATGGGATTCCTTCGTCCACCTTATTTTGCACATGGCAAATGCCTCCACTACCTTCTCTAGCCAAAATTGAATGCCATGCCCCTCTAAACGGCCAAAACAATCCATTGAATATGGTCAATTAGATCAAAATGGCAAAGACACTTGTGGCCATCCGATCCTTCAAGGGGGAGATATACACCCCCTAATTTCATTTCAACTCACCTCTCTTGCATTCGATTGAGTAATAGGAAGTCAGAGCTAGCATCATAGAGCTTCTCCAAGCTTTCAAGAGCCAATTAAGCTTCTCCATTCTCAATTTTTCCAAGCCAAAAATATGGGAGGTAGCAAGGAAATCCAACTTAGGCAATAGTCAAATTCAGTCCAATTCATTTTGCAAGCACCTTGAGGGAACTCAATCGAGCTCACCCAAGCCTTCACACAAGTTCTCCAAGCAAGGGAAGAGTGCTCTCAATCATCTTGAAGGAGAGCTTGGTTCAGATGAAGATCCACTCAACCAAAGCACCTCAAATCTTCAACAGGGCTTCGTCTCCACTAGTCAAAGCAACCTCATCAAACTCGAGCGCTGGTGATAGCCTCCGGTGAGATATGCCATCAAACCAAGCATAAATTAGCCATGGTGTGGTCTTTTGTAAAAGAAATTCTCACCTCATGAGATTTTGATCATTAGATGTAATCTCTCTTGCATAATGATTGTGTAAGCTTAATTTGGGTTCAATCCGAGCTCAATCGAGCTCGGATCTTGCCCTAAAGAGTGGACAGATGTCCTCTCCCAAAGGAAAGATCAGTGACGAATCATGGGTCATCTATCCACATGATTTGGATGGATGGCCATGATCAAGATGCTTGGGATCCGTGATTTAATCATATTAATACCGCAGGCTCGATCTCAACCATCTAATCCTTGATCAGACAAATGGAGAGAAAGCACACTGCACTATCATTGCTACGATGTGATAACTTAAATAGCCTCTCCTATCACGCCATGTGGAAAGTGTGCACCACGTTAGCCTCCACGTGCCACCGATGGGATTAGCTATTTAATTAGGAGATTAATTACCAAATAAGCTTGGAAACTTCAAATATTTATAACTAAATGAAGACAAATCATAAAAATATGAGGTAAAATTCATATGAAAGATATTTCAAAGTAGAATAATATAAAATTATTTTTAATGGATTTTGAATAGTGAAATTTCCTAAATTTGGGTTTTATTGTGAATGTGATTATGCTAATTATTCTCTAATTATCACACTGATTAATCCTACACTTCTCATGTGCATTTAGTGGGATGACTTCTGCCTCTCCTAATTTCTTGGAATTTATTAATGGTTTCATTAGGGGAATTGCTTGATTCATTCTTAATTACCCTCTTAATGTAATTAACCCTAATTAAGTGTGTGAATAATAGTTTAATCCCTTAGTTAAGTTAATTAAGCTTTGTTTGAGTGATCAGGTGGTTTAGGAAATAATTTTGGGATATTTTACCTAAGCTAGTCCTTAATCCCCCTTTCTCTTCCTTAATCTAAATTCAATTAAGGGTTAATCCACTAATTATTTACCTAATTAACTTGATAAAATAATCAAAACATTCCAGAACTTAATCAATCCATTTTGGGTAAATGCTCAGCTGTTTAATAACCTAAGTGGCTTAAGAAAATCAAAACCTAATCCACATGTGTGGGAAGGGTTATGAAAGTACTTATCTTAAACCTTTTAGCTTAACTAATCATTAACTGTGAGCCAAATGCATTAGGCCCTTTTCTTCCTAGGTGCATTGTTGATTTAAATTCCTTGTATTATTTTATATCATATCATTAGCTCATAATTATTTGGTTAAATATGTTAAGGTGGTATTGGTAAGGGGTAATTAATATACTTAATGTACACCTTAACCTAACTAAAACATGCTAATTTGTCAACACCATAATGTACACTTTTTGTTTAGGCTTTATATGTGGAGAGTTGATGACCAATTTGCTTTGATGCACACCAGCTTTTGTTTCCTTCTTGGAAAATAATAGTATTACGACATTACCAAAATTTATTTCATAATTGGAATGTGCCATGGTTCTTTGACTTGTTCATTAAGTAGGTGATGTTGGAATTTGCCAGTCTTGTTGGCTAACTCATAAGTTGCTTCTGGATTTTAACCTGACCAAGTTAATCCAGCCACATTTTTATCTACACATTCTTGTTTTTATTTTAACCTGACAAAGCATCTGGATTTTAATGTAGTTAGGCTTGCTTGCATGAAGTTAGGAAAATTTTGAGGGTTAGGCTTGGGAAATAGAGCTTTTGAAGTCCAAGCCTTTTCTCATTAAGGACATTTGGCTAATCTAGGTTGTGCAAATTGATGAATTTGCTTAAATCTTTTTCCCAAGCTTAGACAAATATTAAAGCAAATCAAACTAGCTAAGATACTTTGGCTGGTTCCTTGGTCTAATCATGAATCACTATTATCCTTGTTAAGACACATAAAATTTTGTGCTTAATTTCACATTGAATGGTTGAAAAACATATTGATATATAAATTTTAAGTGATTGATCCTTAGTCATAGGCTTAAGTTTAGGACCAGCAAACCTTCTCACATTTCCCAAATTGAAATCAAACTCAAACAAAACAAAGTTTCTTTAAAAACAAATTTTATTTACTTCAAATAATCTTATTCATAGGATTGTCTTTAAGAATTAATTAGGGTGAATGAATTTACTTGTTTTCATCACTTTATTTCTTTCCAAATATGTTAAATAGGCATGCCATATGAAAATCATGCATTCATGAAATCAAATTAAAAATGAAATATTTCCTTTATGTCAAATTGCATGTTTTGGCTAAAGTAAGAATATGAATAGCTATTATCACTATTAAATCTAAAATTATTTTTAAAACTTATGAATTAATTATTAAAACTGAAAGGTTTGTTACTTATGATTATTTATGAAGATTGCATGTGAGTATAAATATAAAGATGTGCATAGTGTGATTTTCCTTCCCTTTTCTTTTAGCATAGCTTTGAATAAGATTTGGCAAAGTGTATAGTCCAATTGAAAAGAACACAACACTTGCTTAAATCCTTTTCTATAAATTCTTATGTTATTACTTAAGAATAACATCCACACTTACACATATAAATTACATAAACAAACAAACACAAACTTTTGCATCTTTCTTTTTCCATTTATTTATTTTGTACATGCATGTGTATTTAAAGAAAGTGGTATATTAGTCTGGACAACCCCAGGATTGTGAGACTTTAAGTAGCCCTAAGTAGGTCTTGTACCTTACACCCATAATGCTAACAATGCGTCATACTCACTTATGCCTTTCATACATATAAATGTGCATGTAAAATATGGATAAAAGAATCAACTTTTTTCTACATAACAAAATCATGCATCATAAAGCATCCAAATTTTCTTAAGTAATACTACTTAGCATTCATCATTAAGGTGTACTAAACATTCTCATTTGCAAGTATAGATATGCTTAGGATTCATTCATATGCATGTTACACATGTTGGGAAAGAAATGAAGTGATGTGTGTTATGTGATGGTATTTCACTTTACTTAATCTTAAAATTTCTTTCTCTTTGAATAGGTTTATTTAGGTAAAATCTAAACTTAGGATTAATTATAATACATAATAAAACATTCACTAAATAAAATTAAATATGAATCTATCTTAGAAATTACTTAAGGTAGGGAGGAAAGAGAAGTTCTCTTCTCCTTTTCTCTCTTTACAACTTAGTAATTAATGGTAGGATTCACTTAAACCAAACAAAAATATAAAATAAAATTAACCGAAGTAACTAAATCACTTACATGAAACAAACTCTCTAAGTTCAACATTTTCATACTTAGAAAACTTCAATCTTAAAGTCTAGCTAAGCATACCACACAAACCTTAAATAGCACACACATTAGGCTAAGTCACCACTTCTAGTCCTATGTTAGGGCGGTGCATGGTTTGATGCTTGCTTTTATTTTGTGATGTGATATTTTAGTCTGGATGTTAGGGTGAATGTGTGTAGAATGAATGGTAGGACGATCTAGTCTAATCATTATCTTCTGTAGGGGATTATGCTTAAGGGGCACTATAATAAAAATATAAAATTACTTTTGTTGTACAGGTGCTTATACCCCTAAGCGTAATCCAATAGGCCAGGCAGACTTAGTTACCCATGTGTGAGATGCTAAGTCCAATATTGCTCATACATTCTTGGGATTTATATGGTTTATTTAGCTAATCTCTATTTTGCAAGAGTCAGTAAGATTTACTTTTCCTTTTCATGTAATTTTGCAATTAGGATTTTGGAATTATTACTATGGGGGATTAGGATGAGCATTGGTCATAAGATTTTATCTTATGTACCATGTGAAGCCTTTGGAGCAACCACATTCCGAACATTCAAAAGAATGAACCAAAAGAAGAAAAAAGAAAAGAAGAAAAGAAGACAGAAGAAATGAAGAATGAAGACCCCCCATAACATGAATTTCTTGCTTAATTATAATTAATTCATTTGAAATCTAGGTTGTATAAGGGTAGAGCTTGGCTACCCAATTTTGTTTTTTTTGAGTTTGTGTGGGGGAGCCTGACAAGAAATGGCATTTTATTCTTTTGTGCTAGCTTTATAAAGGATTGATATTTGTTTAGCTTGTGCATTAAGACGCCATCTTTCCTAGTTTCTTCCTTGCTTTAATGTATGGCCTGGATTACAAAAAGGCTCTTAGAGAAAAATAAATCTTCTATAAAATTAAACAAATCAAAATTAAAAAAAACTCATAATCTCATCTAAATCCTAAGTTAAAATCAAGGTAAAAGAATTAGCAAACCCTTAGCTGGATGTGTACTTTCTTTTCTAACATCATGCATAAAAAGTATATTATTTTGCTCTTGATTAAAGGGCTTCCACCTTTGCCAAAGAACTTGGCTTGACCTGTGAGAGCCATGGTGGAAACACACCTCCTTATTTTGTTGATTTTTGCCCATAATATAATTTCTCATGCACTAGGCATAAAGAATCCTAAAGCCTGTGTCAAATTAATTGAACAAAATAAAAATAAAATATATAAAAAATTTGATTAGATTTAAGTCATTAAAAGCATTCCCTTGCATGATCTAGTCTCATAAGGAGTGTGTTTAAGGACTTAGTCTTTTTCTAAATAAATAACAACCTTGCTATCTTGCATAAAAATATGGCTTGTCTACATATTTTTAAAATTGTAGGAGTTAGTCACCCCCTGTGCAAATAAAACAATGGGTTGTTTATCCTCTCTTATGGAGGTAAACCAAATACTCATTTTTTAGATTTAGATCGTGCTTTTGCCCTCCCAAAGCTCCCTATATTTAGAAGGTTGCTACTTCTTTTTTGGGCTATGAGCATAAATCCTCACCTCTAGGCATTTTCATGACCTTGTATCATAATTATAAGCCCTAACATTCTAATAAAAATTCAACTCAAACACATTAATTCAATTTCAAAAATATAAAGACCAACCATAGGGTAGTCTGGGGTGCTTACTAGGCTTCCTAGTATCCTAAACATTCCCTACTTATTTTCATTTGGCTTTGATATGAACTCCCTCCTCTTGATCGATCCCACTTGACTTTCTAAACATAAACCATTTGATTGATAGTCCTACCTTTCAAAATCTTTGGAGATAATGATCATTTACCTTAATTGAAAGTATTCCTAAGGAATCATGTTTCTTATGATATAATTAACTATAGGGGTTTTCCCTCGTAAGGAACTTAACGAACCCAGTTTAAAATAAATTTGCTTTACTTTTTCATGTAAAGTAGGGGAAGAATCTCTGGTACATTCCGAAGACCTATAGTCCTAAGTAGTCCTTATTGAGGTGATTAGGTCCATTGTAGCGTGGTGACTTATATCTTTCGAGAAAGTACACCTTTCCTCAATGCCATACCCGATCACCCTAATAAGAACATCTGTGGATCTGCGTGGCATCCCAACAAGGCATTTTATATTTTTGTTTTCATTTATCATCTCTTCCAAAAGGGGATAGATGAAGGCAGAGATATAAAATTTTCACCACAAGTATCTTACTTTACTCATCTTTTTTTACACGCATAAGATTTAATGAAGTGACCAAACTCTGAAATAATTCACTATTGATTAGCAAATATTGAGTCTCCTTAATCTTGAATCTTATTAGATCTTTGATCCCCTATTTGAGCTCCATAATTGATAAGTATTTATTGATAGAATCAAACTAGTTGGGTAAGTTTTCACTTTCAATTTACAAGGACTCGCCTTCTTTTATGTTCAAATAAGCTAGTTGGAGTGTAGGCTACTCTTAGAGTCCATTTGCTCTTGAAAGTAAGTCAACCAGTTAATTTTGACTCCTAAGAACTTGTTTGATCTAAGTATTCAAATAATTTCTACTTTTACTAAAATGTATTTCAAGTGGCTCATTTTTCATCCTCCATTGATTTGATTCACCATAAGTTAGCAATGTAAATGAGCTATAATATGTTTGGTGCCTAATCCATAGACGAATATCAATCTAGAGAGTAATGCTTCATATTTTTATTGATTATTAGTCACTTAAAGCTTGAGATTCACTGATTGAGCATAGTAATTCTTGTTGGGCTATTCAACACAATGTCTACTCCCCTTTTCTTGCTCTCTTAACGATCTGTCCACATACAAGCACCACAAAGATTTTGGGTTGATGGGGATACAATGCAAGTCATTGAAGTCTATAAAAAATTGACAAGTACTTGTGTCTTGATTATCATTCTAAGTGACTATGATATATCCAATTTGCTCAGTTTCATTGGCCATTTTAGCAATCTTCCTGAATGATCTAGCTTTGGTGAGTACTGACTTAACTAGATAGTCAGTGACTACTTTAGTTGAGTGGGCTTGAAAATATGGTCGAAGTCATCAGTTAAATATGATAATTGTGAGGACAAATTTTTCCATAGTTGGATAATGCTACTTGGTACCCTTCAACGATTTGCTTATATAGTAAACTGGTCATTATTTTTCCCGTTTCTTCTCTAATTAAAATTGAGCTTACTGAACCATCTCCAACTCTTAAATATAATAATAGTATCTCACCCTCCTTAGGGCTTTGCAACGAAGGTGGTGAGATGAGTAAGCTTTGAGGTCATTAAAAGCTTCTTATATTTTATTGTCCACTCGAACTTCTTCACATCTCTCAATACTTTAAAGAGTGACGAGCAATGTTCACTTTCTTTGGAGATAAATATGTTCAATTTGGCAACTCACCTAGTAAGTTACTGCACCTTTTTGGTTGCTCTTAATGATGGCATGTCTAGTATGGCTTGTTATCAAGATTTACATTTATGCCATTTGAAGTGATTAAGAATTCTAAGAACTTATATGATACAATACCAAATGTGCATTTCAAAGGGTTGAGGAGCTTACTTTATTTTTTCAGAGTAGCAATGGTCTCCTTCAAATTTTAGAGGATTGGAAAGTCATCCTCGTATGCCACTATATTTCTCCTTTTTTGCTCTTTGAATACTTGATCTATCTTTTTTTAATAAGTTGTCCCTACATTCTTTAGCTTAAAGGGCATCACGCTATAGCAACATAGTCATTTTCACGAGATAAAAGTCATTTCTCTAAGTCCATGAGATATATTTGTATTTGGTGATATTCTAAGAAGCCATCTAGAAAACTCATCTAAAACAAATGAAGCGAGTAAAATAACCCTTGTTCATGTTTGGCTTGTTTGAAAACTTCTTTATTCATGTTCGGCTTATATCAGCTCAAAATGAATCGAAATGCAATAATCCAAAAAATGAGGATTCAAACCTAGGACAATCTTTTGCATAATAAAAGCTTTAATCACTAAGTCATGCTTACAACTATATATATATATATAATTTTTTTCGAGCTAAATTGAGCCGAACACAATCGAACAAAGGATTGTTCATGTTCGGCTCATTTATAAATTGAGCTTGAAGTATTTTTTCGTGTTCGGCTCACTTAGTTAATGAACGAGCCAAACATGAGTTATTTAACGAGCTGAACTTGAGCTGTTAGCAAACAACTAGCTTTTTTGACAGCCCTAATCACTAGTAACCCATTGTTGAGTCGACAAGTGTATCTATTATGAGGAGTTTGTATTTAGCCTTAGGAGAACCCATGTTCAGATTGATAAATTCTACACACATTCTCCACTTATTGTTAGACTTTTATAACATGACTACACAGATATCTACTTAAGGTATTAGACATCTCTAAAGAAGTTTGCTTCATGTAGCTTGGCGACTTATTCTTTAATTGGCTCAACAAGCTAAGCTACCATCTTCCTCATCTTCTACTTAATTGGCAAGCATTCATTCTATTATTGAGCCTATGGCATGTAACATTCATATCAATGCCTAGCATCTCAACTATAATCCAATAAAATACATCTATATTATCCTAGAGGGCTTGATAAGTGCTTCTTTGTACTCACTACTAAAGGTTGAGCTGATTCTTAACACTTGCATCTGATCTTGAGTGGCTAGAACTTTCTGGATCTCCTTAGTGGTCTCCACTCTAGTACACATGACTTCTAGCTATAGTAGCTCCTTTACTTTTATCAGCCACTAACAGCTCATAGGTAGCAAGCCCAAGATTGAATAAGTTTTCCTTTGATTGTGATTTATTCTCCACTTGCTAGGAACTTTACTATCAAATGATAAGTTAAGACTACTACCAAAATGTGTAATGGAAAAAATTGTAGTGGTCTTCAAAGAACAAACTCAAGCATAGTTGTGAATTGCTTCTCCAAAAAAAATCATAAAGGGGACCTCCAATTGGGGTGATTTTTGAACATACTAAGTTCATTTTATCAAATACAGACTTAAAGACATAAATATAATATTAATAGAGAGTGATTCACACTTTGATAACTATTGCATCATCAATTGTTGACTAACTCCTTTCCCCAAAGACTATGGGATGGCCTCCATAATTGATGTTTGAACCATGGTCACCTGGTTGAATTCTTCTTGCTATAGTTGTTTAATACTAGCATCCTTTTAGACTCTTCACTTCAACTAAAAATGGTGGGTGCACTTCTACAATGTGAATTGCATGAGCTGCAGTGGGCTCATTGCTCAACTCAATGACTTTCTTCCCTAGCCTCCTTATGAATTCTTTTAGCTTTTCTACTTTGATGAGTTCCTCCACCAAGCTCTTAAATGTTAGCATTCCTCAATGTCATACTCATGGTCATAATGATAGGCGCAATACCTAGATCGATCTCAACATCCATCAACCTTTATAGGTGGTGGTCATTTGAAGTGCTCCTTATTTTGAGTGGTCCTCCACTAACTTAGCCATTGACACCCTTTAAAGTGTGACTGCAGTTGGCTATAAATACTCACCGTACCCATGGTAAGTTCATAGATTTATAAATTCACTCTTATGCATCGACATATTTTTTCATCGAGTTTGCTAGCTTATCCCTTCATTTTATCTCTAAACTCAAGACATGTATGTTGAGGATCTTTCTAAGGGACCTCTTTACAGAATCCCTTATGTGAGACACTAACAAGGACTAAGAGACTTCATTGTATGGTTTTGCATGTACATGCCTACAGACCAACCCCAATAGCTCTGTAAGTGTCTTGGGCTACTGAAGTCTAATAAGATACCTAAATGGACAAAATTAAGTCTATAGATGAATGAGGTTTACATGACTGCATGCTCCAAATCTCTTACTTCTAGCATTTTCCTTTGAAAGTGAGTAATAAACTTTTTTGAGAGACTTTCTTTCCTCATCTCAGATGAGTGAATTCTTCAATTTTTGGCACCAAGAAATACAAGAAGAATATTTTCTTGAATTCCACAAAAGTGATGACTAACCAAGACAGAACCTCTAATGACTTAAAGGTGATGAAGAATAGTTGCACTTCATCTTATCCTTAAGTCCAAAAGCAAAGTAGTGGATCCAAAAAATGCCACCTAGTCGGCATGATCAGTGCAACTTTTGTTAGATACCAAGTGTGGAATCTTTAACTTTGGCAGCTGGAGAGTACCATGATCATCCTAAAAAAGGAATTGGTAGGCATTATTGTGGTGAAATTTTTATATTTCTAAGGAACAAATATATACTTCCTTCTTCACTCTATGCAGGATAAAATGAAGATAGAAATATACATATTGTTTTTATGCATTTTTGACACGATGTAGATCCACAGATATTCTTATTGAGGGTGATCGGGTACAACATTGAGGAGAGGTGTACTATCTCAAAAGATAGAAGTCACCACCCTACAATGGATCTAATCACCTCAATAAGGACTCCTAATGACAATGGGTCTACATGTGTACCAAAGATTTTTCCCCTACTTTACATGGAAAAGTAAAGTAGGGTTTATTTTAAATTGGATTTGTTAAATTCTCTACAGGGGCAAGCCCTCATAGTTAATTACATCCTAAAGAATGAGATCCCTTAGAAATACTCTTGATTAAGGTAAATGATTATTGTCACCAAAGATTTCAATAGGTAGGACTATCAATCGATTAGTTTATTTTAAAGATCAAATGGGATTGATCAAAGAGAGAGAGTTATTATCAAGCCAAATGAAGATAAGTTAGATGCTCATGATTAGAAACCAAAAGCATCTCAAACTATCCTATGATTGGACTTTACATTTTTTAAATTGATTTAATTTATTTGAGTTGAACTTTTCATTAGATATTTATGGCTTATGATTCCACAACAAAAGATTATAGAAATGCTTAAGAGGTGAGGATTTATTCTTATGACCCATAGAAAGGAGAAGCAACCTAAGAACCTAAATCGAGGGAGCTTTGGCAAGGGCCAAAAGCATGACCTAAATCTAAGGAAAAAATGGGTATTTGGTTTGCCTCCATATGAGAGGACAAACCACCCGACTGCTTGGACTTACAACCACTTGGGGGTGGCCGCCAACTAACTCCTCCTACAATTTTAAATTCATGTAGGCAAGTCATATTTTATGCAAGATAGCTAGGCTTATTTATTTAGAAAGAGACTAAGTCTTAAACTCATTCACTAAAGAGACTAGATCATGTAAGGGTATGCTTTAAATGACCCTAAATCTAATGCAAATCATATTACATTTTATTTTCATTTTGGACAATCATTTTGACTCAAGCTTAGGATTCATATGCTAATGCATCAAAATGAGATTATTGGCCAAAATTAGTGAGAAGGAGGAGGTGCATTTCTACCATGGAAGCCCTCCAATCAAGAGTAAAATAATTTGAATTTATGCATGATATTATAAAAGAAGTACTCATCCAGCTAAGGGGTTGCTAATTCTTTTATCTTGATTTTAGCATAAGCTTTAGGTGAGGTTATGAATTCTTTATTTTTATTTTTTGAATTGTTAAATTTGGTAGAAGATTTATTTTTTCCTAAGAGCCTAATCCACATCCAAGCCATACATCAAGCAAGGAAGAAACTAGGAAAAGGATGTCATCTTAATGCACAAGCTAAACAAATCATCAATCAATTTATAAAGTTAAACATAAAAGAATAAGAGGTATGGTCCACCACGCACAAACCCAAAAATAAATTAGGTACTCAAGCTCTACCCTTATACAACCCAAATTACAAATGAATTAAGTACAATTAAGCAAAGAACTCATTGTTATGGCGGTCTTCAGGCTTCATTTCTTTATTCTCCTTTTCTTCTTTCTTCTTTGGTTCCTTCTTTTGGATGGTTGGAAGGTGGTTTGTCCAAAGGCTTCACATGGTACATAAGATGTAATCTTATGACCAATGCTCATCCTAATCCCCATTACAATCATTCCAAAATCCTAATTACAAAAATTACATGAAAAAGAAAAGTAAATCTAGCTAACACCAAAAAACAAAGATAAAAAACCACACAAATCCCAAGCATGTATATTAGACTTATCACCCCACACATGGGTGACTAAGTCCACCTATTGGATTATGCTTAGGGTATAAGCACCCCACAAATAAAAGCATTTATATTTTTTATTACGCCCCTTAAGTAATCCCTAAAATAATGATTAGACTAAATCATCTACCATTCATTCTACACACATTCACCCTAACATCCAGATTAAAATATATATCACAAAAATGTAAATATCAAACCATGCACTGCCCTAACCTAAAGCTAGAAGTGGTGACTTAGTCTAAAGTGTGTGCTTTTAAGGTTTGTGTGGTATGTTTATCTATGTCTTTAAGTAACAATTTTCTAAGTATGAAGAATGTTCAACTTAGAGGAGGGTTTCATTTAAGTGATTTAGTTATTTTGGGTTGATTTTATTTATGTTTTAATTGGTTCAAGTGTATCCTACAATTAATTACTAAGTTATAAAGAGAGGAAAAGAAGAGAACTTCTCTTTCCTTCCCTAACCTAAGTAATTTCTAAAGTGGATTCATGTTTTAGTTTTATTTAGTGAATATTTTATTATGTGTTTTAATTAATCCTAAGTTTAGATGAACTCTAAACAAACCTATTCAAAAGAAAGGCATTTTAAGATTAAATAAAGTGAGTTAAGATCACAAAACACACATCACTTCATTTCTTTCCCAACATATATAACATGCATATGAATGAATCCTAAGCATATCTATACATACAAATGAGAATGTTTAGAACACTTTATAATGAATGCTAAGTAGTTTATTTAAAAAAAATTTGAATTCTTATGATGCATGATTTTCATTAAGTAGAATGAGGGTTTCTTATCCAATCTTCACATGCAAACATGAATGTATGAAAGGCATAAATGAGTACGACGCCATTTTTAACCAGGTGTGTTAGGTACAAGACCTACTTAGAGCTACTTAAAGCCTCGCAATGCCGGGGTTGTCCAGAATAATATACCACTTTCCTTAAATACAACATATGTACAAAAGAAATAAATGGAAAAGAAAGAATGCAAAAGTTGGTATTTATTTTATTTTTGGTTTGTTTATGTAATTTATATATGTAAGTGTAAGTGTCCTTCTTAAGTCATAGCATAGGAATGAATTTGAAATGGAATTAGGCAAGTATTGTGTTCTTTTCAAATGAACAATACACTTTGCCAAATCCTATTCAAAACTATACCAAAAGAGAGGAGAAGGAAAACTACACTAAGCACATCCTTATATTTTACTCACATGCAAGCTTATAAGTAAGATATAAATAATACATTTTTAGTTTTGATAATTGATTCATATATTTTAAAAAATAATTTGGATTTAATAGTGATAATAGCCACTCATATTCTTACTTTAGCCAAAACATGCAATTTGACATAAAGGAAATATTTTCATTTTAAATTTGAATTTTGAAAAGCATGAATGTATGAAATCATATGATAGACACATTTAGCATGTTAGGAAAGAACTAAAGTAATGAAAGCATGTAAACACGTTCAACTTAATTAGTTCCTAAAGATAATCTTATGATAGAAGAAAGCTTAAAGCAAATCAAAGTTTGTTTAATATAATTTTTGTTTGATTTTAAGTTTAATTTAATTTGGAAAATGTGAGGTGAGTTTTTGGTCCTAACCCACTCCCACATGTGTTTGATATTTTTGTTCAATTTTTATGTGATTAGATTCATTTTATATTTTGATTAGGTTAAGGTATGAATTAAGCATGTTAATTACCCCTTACCTACATCACCTTAGCATAGTTAATCAAATAATTATGAGCCAATGAGATGACATAAAATCACACAAGGAATTTAAATCAGCAATGCACCTAGGAAGAAAATGGGCCTAATGCAATTTGGCTCATAATTAATGTTTAATTAAGTTAGGGGGTTTAACTTAAGTAATTTCAAAACACCCCTCACACATATGAGTTAAATTTTGATTTCCTTATTTATGCTTGGGCTCTTGAACAGCTAAGCATCTACCCAAGAAGAATTAATTGAGTTTTAGAAAGTTTTAGAATTTTATGAAGTTAATTAAGTGGATAATTAGTGAATTGACCTTTAATTAAGGTAAGATTAAGGGATAAAGGGGGTTTAAGGAATATCTTAAGGAGAGTATCCCAAAATTATTTCCTAAACCTCACATTCACTTAATCAAACTTAATTGGCTCAATCAGAGGGTTAAACCACTAATTATACTATTAATTAAGTCTAATGACATTAAGGGAGTCATTAAGGAATGAACTAGCAATTTTCTTAATTAAGCATAAATAAATCCAAAGAAAATTATGAAGAAGTCATCCCAAATTAAACCCAAGAAATTTGAGAATTAATGGATTAATTAGAGTAATTAGCAAATTAACATTCCTAATAAAACCAAATTCTGAGAAAAGAACTATTCAAAATCAATCAAAATCAATTTTAGAATATTCTATGTTCAATTATCTTTCTAATGCAATTTATTTCATATTTTTTATTTTTCTATGTTGAGATATGAATTTTAGAAGTTTAGGTGATTAATTAGAATTAAATAAATCTCTAATTAAATCATTACTCCACTGGTGCCATGCATGCGGCTCACGTGGCATGCGCTTTACATGCGTCACCGCGTGATTGGATATTTAAAACATCACATCGTAGCGCTGCGTGGCGACGACGCTTTCTCCTAGGTAGTCCAATCAAGGATCAGACGGCTGAGATTAAAGCTGCGGATCAGAGGATAAAATAGAAATAAATTGAGCATTTTAATCTCGGTCATCCATCCAAAACCCGTGGATGGAGGGCCAAAGATCAATCCCCTCAGAAGGGGGGATCCATTCAGGCCATGATCGAGCTTAACCCAGCTTGACATGCATCTTAGTTCACATCTAACAGTAATCCCATGCCATGAAAATTTCTTTCATAAAGCTCAAAACCACATTAAATTTAAGCTAGAAAAATGGCTAACCTCGCCGAAGGTGATCACTGGTGCTCGATTTCCTTGGAGAAGCTTCATTTGGTTGAGATGAAACTTCATTGAAAGTTTGAGGGGTTGAGGTTGAGTAAATTCTCCTATGGACCAACTCCTCCTCCAAGTGAGCTCATCTTTGATCTAGGGCACTCCTCCTTTGCTTCAAGAACTTGAAAGAGAGCTTGGACAAGCTTGATTAGGGTCCCTGAGGAAGTGTACAAAGGGAATTGGCTTGATTTTAGGTATGGAGTAAAATGGACTTTTGGTGGAGCTCCCCTATTTTCACCTTCTGAAAATCGAGAAATGGGAATTGGAAAAATTCTTGAGAGAGCTTGGAATCACTGAAAAATGACTCCTTTGGCTTTCTAACACTCAATCGACTTGAGGAATCTTGGAATAAGAGTGAATTAGGGGGAGTATATCTCCCCCTTTGGCAATCGGATGGTCGAGCATAGGCTTGCCATTTTGATCCAATTGCCCTAATTTAGATGATTTGTTAGGCTATTTTTAATTGCACATGGTTCAATTTGGTGAGATGGTGAGCTCCCATGTGCTCAAATTGAGTGTAAGTAAGATTCCCATGTGGCCATTTCAAAGCAGTGTCATTTTATTGGGTCTTGGCTGACCAAACCCATTGGGTTGTGCACCACCCTCCTAGTGTTCACTTGATCCACTAGAGAGTGCAAGTGGTATGAAGAGGATTTGACCAAATTCCATATGGAATTGGACAAAATTTTACCCTATGGCCTAGGGTAAAATGGTCATTTGGCTGATTTTAATTTGATATTTGGTATGTTGAGAAAATAGGTTTGGCCAAGTTTCATTGATTTGGAGTTCATTTGGTATGGTTTGGCTCATGTTGACCCATTTAGGTCAAAATGGGTCAACTGGGTCAAGTTGACCAATTGGTCAAATTGGGCCAAAGTTGGGTCAAGTTTATATGACCATTTGAAATGTTTTGGTGGTTTTTGGTTTGATTCAATTTGGTTTAGGTTTAAATTTTGTTCATATGATTCATTTAGGTCAAATGGGTCAAGTTGACTAATTTGACCCATTTGACCTATTTGAGCTAGGTCAGTAGGTTTAGGTTTGTTGGTCATATGAAGTGGATTGGTATCTTTATTTCCAATCAATTTGGTTAAGTTTGAATTTGGCTCAATATGACCCTTTTGGTCAAGTTGTTCAAGGTCAATTGGGCTAGGTTAGGTCTAGGCCAATTGAGGCTTTGGTCAAGTTCAACAAGTGATTTGAATGAACTTGACCCATTGGTTTCAATCAATTTGGCTTAGATCAATTTTTTGACACATTTTTACTTTTAGGTCAAGTCACTTGGGTCAAGTGGCCAATTGGGCTAGGTTAGGCTCAAATGTTGACTTGGTCAAGTTCAAATATTGATCATGAATGAACTTAGATCATTGGTTTCAATCAATTTGGCCTATGGTGGATTTTGGCTATGTTTCATTTTGGCTAAGTGTTGACTTGGTCAACCCTTAGGTTTGACTTGGTTTGACCCAATTTGAGTGATTGATCATCTCATGATGATTGTTGATCATGATGAGAGGCTTAGGTGAGTTTGATTCAATCCAATTTGGTTAGGATTAGAATTTGGCTCATAAGGGTATTTTAGGTCACTTTGGGTCAAGTGAGCCTGGGGTCAAATGGCTTGGTCAAAGCTTGATTTGAGTTTGATTGAACTTACATATGGACTTATGATTAAATAAATCCATTTGCAAGTGGTTTGAAGTCAAATGGGTTTTGATTCATTTGACAATTTCAAGTTCAAAGGTGAACATGAAATGGATTTTGGCTTGATTTTGAATTGAGTTTTGCTAAGTGATTGAATTTTTGTATTTATATTTGATTCATGATTGAAGGATTGATTGAATCATGAAGAAAATCAAGAGTTTGGCTTGATTTGAATTGATTTGGCTAAGTTCAAGATTTGACTTGAAAGGTTTAGGTTGATTTGATTGAATTTGAACTTGAATTTGAGTTAGTTTGATTGATTTGAATTTATATTTCATTTATATATGTGAATATAAATGAGAATATAAATGAGTTATGAGAGAAAATTTCATGAATTTGAAGTGATTTGATTGATTTAGGCTAAGTCCTTAAGAATTAAGGACTTGAAATATTTGGAATTTGGGATTTCAACTTGGAATTTGATTTGATCGATTTAAATTTATATTTTATTCATATATGATAATATAAATGAGAATATAAATGAGTTATGAGAAAATTTTATGAATTTGAATTGATTTAAAGATGATTTTGTCTAAGTCCTAAGGGAAATCAAGGACTTAGAAAGATTTAAATTTGGAATTTGAATTTCAATCATGGTTTCAATCATGTGTTTTAATCAAAATCATGGGTTTCAATCATGGCATTGATTTGAGTTTGGAGAAAATCAATTAGAATTGATTTAAGTTTGATGTTGATTTGATTTGGAGTTTGACTTGAAGGAAGGAAGTAAGAGTGGTTCAAGCTAGGGTAGGCAAATTTTTCTAACACCCCAAGGCATGACCTACCCTATGGCTAACTCTTCTAAGTCTCTAGGTTAGGTTGAGTGTCCACCTAATCACTAGATGTGTCTTAAGACTAAGGATCTCTTAAAGTCTAAGAGGAGTCCTATGTCTAAGATGGAGGAGTTGAGACTCATTCTAAAATGAGGTCAACAAAGGCCCAATAGGTGTGGTGTGACTAACAAGAACACCACAGAATGTTGATCAACAATCAACAACACCAATGATCATAAGTACCAATGATACACCCAATCTAACCCAAGGTGTAGAAGGAATCCAGAATTTAATGCAATGTGGCTCTACTTATGTCAAAGGCATAAGAGAGGGAAAGAGGAATCCACTAGGGATAGAGTATGTGAACCTTCCACTAGGGAAGCAGGTTCAAGTCATCTATAAAGGGATGAGGGATTTGATTTGATTTAAGTCTCGTTGGAGAGAAAGTTCCACTAGGGAAGAGGGTTTTATTTGTTTCAATTTTTAGATTTGTATTTTTGAGATGGATCCTATTGGTTTATGACGATCAGTAGGAACCATGAGGCTAAACCTAACTTAGATTTATCAATCCAAAGTGGTCTACTAAACATAGGACCAGACCAAAGGGGATGCCTTTGATGCAGAACTATACTAGGAAGAAAGCATAGACTTACATCCTCCAAAGTAGGGATTCGGGTAATTATTGGCAACAAGATTGAACCCAACCTAAGGTCGACTATTGAGTGAATGTCTGGGACTTAGATCAACTAATCAAGATTAATTTCATTATTAGATTTATTTTGATGGATTCCATTGGTTTGTGATGGATCACACTGAGAAGGAGCTATGGAGGCCTAGACCTAATTCAGATTTACCAATCCAAAGGGAGTAGTCTACCAATCACAAGGTAGAACTATCCAACTAAAGGGTGTCTTTCAATTTGTAATGGTCAAGTCTTAAGAAGAAAGCACAGGGGCTCACATCTTCTAGAAATAAGGAACCACTGGGGTGATCAGCTATTTTGTGCAACAAATCGAACCCAACCTAAGGCTGACTATTGAGTGAATGCTGCTGGGGGACTTAAATCAACTCAAAGATAGTCAAAGATTAATTTCATTTTTTAGTTTATTTTGATGAATTTTGTTGGTTTGTGATGGATCAAACTGAGAAGGAGCTTATATCAGCCTAGACCTATCTCAAATTTATTATACCAAAAGTGGTAGCTTCCTGGCCAATGGGAGAACTAACCGACCAAAGGAGTGCCTTTCAATTTGTAATGATCAATTCAAGAGAAGAAAGCTCAGAGACTCACATCTTCCACTAAAAGACCATCAGGTTGCTTTGGGCAACAAATCAACTCACCTAGGTCGCCATTGGTTTATTATAATCATGCTAGAAAGAATGCATCATGTCTTACATCTTCAAAGTAAATGGGGTAACCGCTATGGAAAAAATAGATTGAACCTCGACCTAAGGGCTATGAGTGAGTGCCAGGGACTTTATCTCAACTCAGTGTAATTCCTATAGGGAGTTCTGAACACCGCCTCTAAAGATAGATGCTACTTGGGAAAAGGGGCCATTTGGCGGCTTGAATCCCTAATCCACAAGAAAATATTAATTTTGTTTATTTTTTTTAGTTTATTTTATCATGGACCTGTATTTTGAGGGATCAAACTAAGAAGGAGCTTAACGCCTAGACCTATCTCAAATTTATCAACCAAGGGAGAATCATGACCGCTAAATAAATTCAACCATAGGGTGGCTACCGGGAAAGGGGACTATCCAATCAAAAGTAACGTAGTGTCTAAATGGGGTCAAAGGATGTGATCCAAATAGAATGCCCGCAAGGGTGGGGTCACTAAGGGCTTAATCCAACACTGAGAAGATGACATGGCTAGTCATATCAAATAGTATTCGGCCAACTCAAGGAGAAAAGTGGACTCATATCTCGCCAAGAGTGGTGTATCCACCGTGAGTTGTCCAAGATAGAGAACATCAACCAACCTAAGGTGCATTGGTTTGCAATAATAACCTAGAAGAAAGCTGGACTCACATCCTCCCATATAAACATTGGGATAGTCTATGGCTCGATAGTGCTATTGACCTAGGGTGCTACCGAAAGTGAATGCCACTAGGACTTACATCAACTCAAATGTAGTCAAGAGGAAAGAGCCTATGGGGACTTATCTAAACCTCAAATATACTCAACCTAGTTAATGCATGATGGTGGTTCAAGAAGAAAGCACGGGACTCACATCTTCTTAAGCAAAGTCAATATGAGGTAGCTCCTGGGCGGAAGCCTACCATACTAACATGCTATTTAATGATCAAGTTAGAAGAAAGCAGGACTCACATCCTCCAAAAAATGACCACTAGGGTGACATACTATGCATGTGTAACCATTTAGAGAAGCTAATAAGTGAGTGTCACACGAGCTTGCTCCCACATCAAAGTTGCTTGAGACAAAAGATTTGTGTTTGTTTTTATGCATCTGTTAAAAGGAAATATAACGCCTTTGGGGGACTCTTACACCTACCCTAAACACGCTAGGGGATTTTGACGAAATGGTGCCACGGATGGCAACCGAGAATTCCCATTGAGAAAGGATGCCACATGGGTTCTCTCACACCTAACTTAGTTATGATAATTGAAATAGGTTGCCTCTCAGGTTCTCTTACACCTATTCTAATAGCACCAGAAAATTGTGTTTGGGTTGTGAAAGAGAGATAGGATGCCACTGGGGGACTCTTACACCTACCCTAAATACGTCATGGTGAATTCGCAAGACAAGCAAAATACTTCGAAAGAAGAGAAGATTTTGATGAAATGGAATCAAATTTTTGTTTATTAATAGAATTATTTTCAAACATGATTTATTTCATGGGTAATATTTCTTTAGATAGAGCTCACTAATTAGAAGCCTCGGGTGTTCCCCTTTACAATCAATGAGTATATAAGATCCTCCTTGATAGACCTTCTCTATGACATAGGGGCCTTCCCAAGTGGGTTTAAACTTGCCTCCCATCTTTCTATGGGCAACCATTGGTCTCATTAGGACTAACATAAGCTCTCCTACTCCAAAAAACCTAGGTCAAACCAACTTATTGTGAGCTTGAATCATTTTGGCCTTATACAACTCATGGTTTTGGCAGGTGACCCTCCTCCAAATCTTCGAGCTCTTCTAATTACAACTTCTCATTCTGCTCTATAGTGATCTTGCTACCCAATGCTATCCTTAGTGATGGGAGTTGAACTTAAAAGTAGAAAGTTCAAACCCATACATCAAAGAAATGGGGTGACTTGAGTTCAGGGACCAATCTAGGCTTCAAACTAACCGCCATTCCACTATCATTTGTTGTCATCAAGAGTCTTCTTCAAGATGGATGAGAGTTTTGTTGAATGCTGCTAAGCCATTTGCTCTAGGTAGTGTGATGGTGGAGTATCTCCAATCTATACCGATCTCAAAGTTGATCTGATGCTTTGAATGCGATTACTATGATATAATCTAGGCACCCCAAACCTCATACTGCTTATTATTGGTGTAGGTTGGAAATATATGAGAATCTTATCACATCGTCTAGAGTTAGAGAACTATTCCTACCCCTACCTTTCGGAAGAATAGATCGGTGCTTCCCCTTTATGAAAAGAAGCTGCATCAAAATACATCTCCTATTAGTGGTTGTCAACCTCCCCTAAGTTCATAATGTGTTCATCAGGGAGATTATCACTAAGCGGAGAATCGCAGAAGTGGTGTGCGCTAAGAAATCTACTAGTGCCTTTTACCTCACATGGATACATGTGATATCAAACTGAGAGATCATGGACCATCATGCCAAACATCCGATAGCATTGGCCATGTCATGAGATACAATGGATTGTTCTAGAGATCAAGTTCACCTTATGAGAAAGCATAGTGTCATAGCTTCGAGATGCAAAGATCAAAGCTAAATGTTTCAATAGGTGGATAGTTTGCTTCAGAGAATAAGACATGACTGAGGTAGAGAACATTCTCCTTCCCTTCATCATTAGCTTGGGCCAATAAAGTGCTGAGAGAGTCATCCAATGTAGTTGTAGAGATGAGTGGATGCCTGGATAGGCGCTAGAACTGCCTTCACCAAATATGCTTGATGTCTTCAAAGGCATGTTGACACTATCATCCCACTTGAACTTGGCATCCTTTTTGACAAGTGCTGAGAATGGCTTGCATCTCCCTGATTAGTTGGAGATAAAGCACCTTAGATATGCCAACCATCCTTGGAAGGATCTGAGTTGAGTTAAACTGTGAGGTGGCATTTCTAAGATAGCTTTGATCTTTTTGGATCTATTTCTATTCTGTGTCAAAACAACAAACCCAAGAATTTCCTAAGCTACTCCAATGCACACTTCAGGGGATTCATTTTGAGGTTATATTATCTTAACCATTCAAAAACTACTCTCAAGTCAAAGATATGATCTTCTTTTTCTCTGCTCTTGACTACTAGATCATCAACGTAGCACTCAACCTGATGATGGATGAGTTCATTGAAGTCATGGCCCGCTGGTAAAGCACCAAAGATTTTAAGGCAAAGGCATGACCCTATAATAAAAGATTCTAATCGAGGTTCAAAAAGTAGTATTTCTTTCATCTTAGGAGACATCTTGATTTATTAGCAGATGACCCATCCATGAAAGAGAAAACTGCATGAGATGAGGCGATGTCGACCATTAACTCTGGTGTAAGAAGAGAAAACTCATATTTATGACATGCCTTATTTAAGTCCCTAAATCGATGCATATGATAATTTGGCCATTCTTCTTCTTAACGGGATGACACTGCCAACCGTGTGTAGGATATTTTTCTTCCCCGATGAAAACCAAGATCGAATCTTTGACTCGTGAAATGACCCGTTGTTCAATTTCTAACGATGCCTATGAGCTTGCTAGCAATACGTAATAGATCTATTGCTAGCTTGTGGACGCTATGGAAGATAATGGCATCTCTTCATAACTCCATGCAAAGTAGTCTTTAAACTCAATACTAACTAAGTCATTGGTTTCTTCTTCATTCAAGAATGATGTATGGCGGATTTTCTTCTATCCGAGGTTGATTTCTTTAAGCTTGTCAATTATTGAATGGATTTCCTCTTCAAATTCTGGTGATCTTGATTTGGAGATCATCTGATCATCTGAGGTTTCTAAACACACATTCTCATAAGAGTTGTGAAAAGAACCTATACTCCAAATGATTGGTAACAACTAGCATCATCATCATCATCGACCCACTATCAATCCTAGTCTATTGTGCTTCCATGCATGTATTCCATAGCTTTCAAAGTACTGACCTCGTGCTGGACCATGTATGAGGAACTAAACCTTTCTGTATAAGATTATGAACACAAGGAGTAAAAGTCAAATGGTAATTCCATTAATTTTAAATGTATCCTCAAGTTCTACATCAACTTTAGACTTGAGGATGATGATCCCAAAAAGAATCTCTGGCTTCATATCAGAAGACTTAGGGCTTTCTTAACTACTAAACCTTCAACTTTTGAGATGAAAGTGAGGTTAGAGCTAAGGTTCCTTGCACCTAATAGTTTCACATAAACATAATACTTTGCTTTGTCTGAGGCTCTGTCACCATCGATTGAAAGTCACCTCCAATGGAACCTCGAGAGGGGTTGTATACTAATCACATTAGACTCATCCTCGAGCTGGATTCCAAGTCTATGTGAATAGTAGGGTACTCATGAACTGAACATGACCTCATGTGGCCAACCGGGGTCTTCCACCTGAATCGCCTTCTATTTCTCCTCCGCTCTCGGTGGAGGTTGAGCATCCTACCCACATGTCCATATGATGTAATGACCTGGTGTGGAATGTGATATGCGAGTCTATTTCTTCTTCAATTCCCCTTTCTTGTTCAATTGGATTTTCATTTTTCTTTTCTTTTTCTTTTGCCTTTTTCTTTTTCTTCATTTCTTTTCTTTTGAATTTGAATTTTGTCCAAGTTCATGAGAAAGGGTGTTGTAAGGAAGATAGTAGGTTGCATCCTCATAAATCTCAACCTCTCTTGAAAATGGCTTTTCATCTCCATTGACATGGTATTCAATCCCATCTTTGAACTTGATGCAATCGATGAGGGAGGATGGAATTATCTTATTCTAATGTATCCAAGGCCTACCAGTAAAGTAAATGAAGTATTCAAATCAATGATGTAAACTTTCTTCCATCACCTATCTCCAAAGGTAACACTATGGAACCTAAAGCTCTCACCTTGTTCATTGAATCCTCTCAACATCATCCGATCTCCTGAGTGTGGAGATGTCGATCCTCAAATAGGCAAGGGTCTTTAGACTCATAATGTTCACCATGCACCTGGATCAACGAGAACTCTAGCAAGTCTAAATATCCATGTCAACTATGATGTGAGGGGAGTGCTCCAAGTCCCCGTAAAGAAGGTCTTCATCTAAGATGGTGATCCCCTAAGCTTCTTTTGTGTAATGTGCCTCCTCACCTATAATGGCCACCGAGCTAAGCATATCTCGTGATCAAGGAGAGCCTTGATTAATGATTCCCCATCTCTTTCTGGATAAGATTAATCATATATGCTAAATTTTGGGATGATAATTTCTTAGATGAGAGAGGACATTGTAGTCCACCTTTGATCCTCCACAAGCATATCCAAGGGTGGAGCATCGTGGAGGGCTTCTGATCCTCTGTACCAATGACTTGTTTCCTATCTTGAGGTGTTGCCCTAGGAGGTAGAACCTGCCACTACGGAGGTTGACTGGTGATCTCTTGTGGTAATGGAAGGTTCTACCAGACATCACTTTCTTCCTATGGGACCTAATGGATGATTCCAAGTCTATCTCAAGAGGTGAACCCATAGTATTGAGTAGAAAGTCCAACTCAAATCAAAGAGGAAGATAATTATTATAGTTATTTTGACTTGAAGAGTTATCATTAAGAATAGAAGTAGACAACCCATCGAAGTGACATGATGTAATTCAAGCTAGCTTTATTCTTCAATTTCTGGATTTGATAGGTACAAAGTAGAAATCAAGTAAAGTGGGGGTAAGGGATTTGATGCCCTTATCCACGATACAAGAGTTCTACTAAGAAGAAGAAGAACTAAAAGTAGAGGAAGTCACCCGATGTGTAGTGCAATGGTTGACTGGAGGCTGACTGTTGGTTAAGGCTATCCTGACACATGCTAGCCGCTAGAGCTCCCCTTTCCCCGAGTTGACTGGCAACTTGCAAACCTTCCTTGATGTTGGAGGTTTGACTCGTGCACTGCAAAGGAAAGTTTCTTGATCTACTGAATGATCTTTTTAGAGGTTTTGGATAAAGAGATATCCCAACCTTCTTTGGTTTTGAAGGATCAAGTATCCCCAAGGATTACCCTAATGGAACTGGATTGTTCCACAAGGTATTCCTTCAGGGATAACTACACACTGCCTTGAAGCTATGTTCAAGCCCCTTAAATGTGAAGCAATCCTCCAAAACATGACATCCATATAGGTGGTAAAAGTTAGATCATGGCTTTTCACTTCCTCGATCTCCTAGGCTCGGTAGCTAAAAAAAATGGCTTCTTTAAGAGATTCTTAAAGATCTTCTGATTACCTCCTCTTAAATGAATAAGGTTTGTTTTATCTAAAAGAGTAGTGGACCATAGCTACCGTGGTATGTGTGCCAATCGCTTTAGGGTGGGAGGAGGTGTGGCCATGGAGGTAGGAGGCTAGCCCGATGGTGGTAAAGGAGGTGAAGAAGGCTTGAGGTCGTGGTCTCTCGACTGATCTCTAGTCGGTTGCTTTATCTACCATCACTATTCTGCTTCTTCTCATAGACCTTCTGGCTTTGCTTTGGGCAACCGGTCTTGAAAAGGCAACTTTGGCCTCTCCTTGTAGACTAGCCACCCTTATTGATATTTTGATAGTGAAGCCCTTAAGCATGAAGAGAGCCATGGATATTCTTTAGAAGAATCTCAATGGCATCGCTTTCAGTTCACATTTCATACTCGCACCATCCAGAATATAGTCAACAAGGGACTCACCGGTGTTATTTGTGCTACAACGAGATCAATAACAAGTAACCCTTTGTTTGAGCTCCAACAAACCTCTTGATAAAGAGTTGCTCCAACTCAAAATGTCTTTATGAACTTGGAAGTTCAACATACCAATAAAGCTATCCTCACTAGGCTACTAACAAAGAGAAAAAATAGCAAAGTGTCCCGCACACGCAACAATTAGCAAAAGTGTATATGTCGCTGTTTCCACTGCCATCAAAACTCTGAAGGAAGGTGGCATGAAACCCTTGGGATATTGGATTGCATCAAATTCCTCTGGTAGGGTCTACCCTTTGGAACCGATGATCCTCCCCGGCTTGAGCCAATGCTTCCTTCACTTGCTCAACCATGGATCTGATGTCTTTCTCTGTATGGAGGTACTTTCCACTACCTTCCTATACATGCTAGTGCTACCTTGCTCAATGGAGGGAGGTCTTGGTCGGGTCCAAGACATGCACCTTGGTCGACTAATATAATTGTAGTAGGATGAACTGGGCTTATTTTCAAGAGTACCGCCGCTAATAAGTCCTCAAGTGCTCACCATCCTATCTATTTGTTCATCTTTCTACTTTAATGATATCAAGGTGTTGATTATTGTGTCTTCCTCTCAACCTCATCACCTTCCATGGCCGCCGCTTCGAGGAGGGATCCCCGTATCTACCATGCAAACCCACAAGTCTCCCAACAAATCATCTTCATTGGGATCAAAGTGATCTTCTCCTCATCGACCAATCATAAATTTCTCTTTTCTACAAGATAATGTGCCACTATGTCCTCAAGAGAATGATCAATCTGAATGGGCACAAACAATTTTAGCTGACCAGTGTGATCATTGTCATGTACTGAGAGGCACCACCTCCCTACCGCTGAGAATCAATCCTATGAGGACTACTCACTAGAGAGACACACTTATTGACTCAAAGGGTGACACTCCTAGGAGGTTCTACTATCATCAGTGCAACTGGGCTATCATATGCTCCCTCTACAACATCTACCACCATCTCCATGTCTTGTTGAACTGGTGGTGTTGGTGAAGGGATGACCACTATGCTTTAGGGTCGCCATTCCCTCCGCACCATAACTGGGGCGTACAGTAAGAGCTCGCCTCACACGAGGGTGGTAGATGGAATAGGATCCCTTGGCCATAGCCGTATCACCAACGGGGTACGCTTCTCCTCGGATATGGCCTTCATGGCCTGAATTGAGATGAGATGTGAATGACGGATGGGGGCGGTGTGGTGGAGACACCACAGACTCTCTCGGGATAGGACCCTCTTCCTATGATGGGTCATCCCATAAGCAAAATTTTATTGTGATCGATGCGTAGCACATCGAGTGAAATCAATAAGTGCAGAGGGTCACCACCAAACCTCCCCCTCTCTAATGATGTATGGGCCTCCGGCCCTCTCCTGTCATAGGTGTTTCCCCATGCTATGGGGAATGACAGATCTCAAATCAAATTGAGCTCTAGACTGAACGTCCGTAAGCTCGCCAGGCTAACTGACGGAGGCCGATATAACCTCCTACTGCTAACTGGGTGGTGTTGAACCACTGGTGGGGGTGAAGTACGGATCCTCCTAGCATCCTCTTTATTTGACTTAGAGAGAGGATGAAATGGGTTCACTGTAACCAGGAGTGGGTACCTCCTCCACATAATCAGTAGTGCCTCCATCCCCTAGCATGTGTATGATACTGCTTAATCATGCAATTTTTATTTCTTCTTTGAGTCCTGGTAGGGCAAGTGGAGTAAGAACTAGACCCAACCTCAAAGGTCGTGGAAGCAATCTCTGGGATCAGAGAAGCCTTACCCTTAGAGGGTGCCAATGAGTGGGTGCTAGCCCTCACTGGGTAAAGCAGAAACCACGGGCGCACCATCACACAATGCACCGCTGAACTGATGGGACTACCACCGCTTTAATGAGGGGATGTCAAAATCATGGTAAATCATCTGATGACTAACCGCCACCACAGTCCCTACAACAGGAGGGGAGTGCCTCACAGTGATCCTCACCTCAAAACCTCATCCAAGTGGATGAGATGGGCGTGTGAGCTGGGGAGAGATTGGCTGATCCAAGGCCAAGTCCATGTTGTGGGGAAAGTGAACACAAACTTACGTGAACTTGCCATTATAGTAACCAAAAATTAAGAGCGAACTATATGGCGAGATGCGAGAATCGCAATGTTGGAAACAAGCTTGGATCAAATTTCTATTTTGTTGATTTTTGAATTTGAATTTAAAATTTAAACCCACATCCAACATCTTGGAAGTGTTAAGTGGGGTTCAAATGGATTTAGAGATTTGATTGATTGAATCCAACTTCAACAAATTTGGGTATGTTGAAAATGGATTCAAATATTTTTAGAAAGATGCTTCTATAGGTTCATGTTTGAAATTAGATTTTGATTTGAGGACCCTTTCCTTTGAAAAAATTGGGTATGTTAAAGAAAGGGTCAATTGGTTTTGATTTGGTATTTTGGAATTTACTCTTAGCAAATTTGGGTATGCTAAGTGAAGTGTTTGAAAATAATTATTTCTTTTTTCTTTATTGTTTTATCTTGTTTTGATTTTGAAAATTGGAATTCCCACTTAGCAAATTTAGGTATGCTAAGTGAAGAACAGTGTGTTTTTTATTTTTGAAAGATTTTTGAAAATAGGATTCTTAGCAAATTTGATGCTAAGAAATCCTAAAGTGTTTCATTTGTTTTGGATATTTTGATTTTTTGCAAAATAGGATCCTTAGCAAATTTATATGCTAAGAGGAAATCTAATGTGTTTCTTTTTTATTTTGATTTGTTTTGAAAAGTAGGATCCTTAGCAAATTTAAGCTAGAATCCTAATGTGTTTCTTTTGGTTTTGATTTGTTTTGATTAGCAAATAGTATGCTAAAATGAAGTTCCACTTAATTTTATGAAATGAAAATTTCACTTAGCAAATTTAATTATGCTAAATGAAATTCAAAGATGTGTTTAAATATGTTTTGGTTTATTTTGAAAATGGACTTCACTTTAGCAAATTTGGTATGCTAAATGAAGTTCAAAGTGCTTTTGAAATTGAAGTGGAAATTTCATTTAGCAAATTTGAGTATGCTAAATGAAATTCCAAAGGTGTTTCAAATTTTGTTTTGGATTTTGAAAAGGGAGACTTCATTTTAGCAAATGGGTATGCTAAATTGAAGTTCAAATATTTTGAAAATTTTTTGTGGGATGGATATTTTACTTAGCAAATTTGAGTATGTTAAATGAAATTTCCAAAGTGTGTTTCAAATTTTATTTTTGGAAAAGGAGAGACTTCATTTTAGCAAATGGGATATGCTAGAATGAAGTTTCAAATGTATTTTTTTGTTTTCAAATTTGGAGACTTCACTTAGCAAATTTGGTGTGCTAAATGAAGTTCAAATGTGTTTTGAATTTTGAAAATATGATTGTTAAGTTTTGATTTTGAAAAGAAGACTTCCATCTAACAAATTTGGGTATGTAGAATGGAAGTCAATCTATTTTGTAAATGTGAAAATTTTTTTGTGTGTGATTATTGTTTTTTTGAAAGAGGGAATTCAACTTAATCATATATGGAATATGTTTAAGTGGGATTTCAAATGATGTTATTTTTTATTTGAATGAAATCTTCATTCAATAAAGTATATTGAATGAAGATGTTCATATGTTTTTTAAAAAATTTAGTTTTGGAATGAAACTTCCATCAAAATGGAAATGTGTGGAAAATTTTATTTTGATTTTATTTGAAAATGAAACCCAATAAATGTGTGGGTATATTGAATGGAGAAGGTTCATATGTGCTTTTGAAAATATGAAACCTAACACATGTGGAATGTGTTAAAGTTCAAAGTTATGATTTTTGAAGAGTAATATCCATTCAACACATTTGATGTATTGAATGGAAAAGATCTTCAAATTTTATGCTTTTGAAAATATGATTATTGAATTTTATTTTTTGTAAAGATGATCTTACATATAACAATCATAAAGATTGTTAGATGAAGATGATTTAGGAAAATTTTGTGCAAAATATTTTATTATGTGCATTTTTGAAAGAGTGCTTTTGAAAAGCATGATTTTTTATAAGATTTATTTTGTCTTTATTATTTTAGAATTGAACCTTTCCTTATCATAGAATGATAAGAACGAAGTCTTTAAATAATTTCTTTTTATTAGTTTTTTATTTTTACCCATTGGAGAACCCAACGGGGGTTTTAAGACCAACACGGGTGAGGTCCTAAAACCTAAAGATGTTGGCTAGCTTAACTTAAGAATGAAATAAGCTAAGTGCCAATGGAATGAAAGATAGTCTTGATTCATACCAAAGTACAAACCCACTATCGATACTTGGAGACAACGATCATTTACCAAAGATGGAGAGAGGAACCATCCCCAGCGGAGTCGCCAAAAAATATGTGGTGAAATTTTTAATTTCTAAAGAATAAATATATACTTCCATCTTCACTCTATGCGAGATAAAATGAAGATAGAAATATACATCTTTTTATGCATTTTTTGACACCATGTAGATCCGATATGTATTGAGGGTGATGGTACACATTGAGGAGAGGTGTACTATCTCAAAAGATAGAAGTCACCACCCTACAATGGACCTAATCACCTCAACAAGGACTCCTAAGGACAATGGATGCATGTGTACCAGATTCTTCCCTACTTTACATGAAAAGTAAAGTAGGTTTATTTTAAAGTGTTAAGTTCTACAGGGCAAGCCCCATAGTTAATCCTAAGAATGAGATCCCTTAGAATACTTTCATTAAAGATTTCAAGAATCAATCGATTAGTTTATTTTGAAGATCAAATGGGATTGATCAAAGAGAGGGAGTTATTATTAAGCCAAATAAAGATAAGTAGGAGATGCTCATTGCTAGAAACCCAAGAGCATCTCAAACTATCCTATGGTTGGGCTTTACATTTTGAAATTGATTTAATTATTTGAGTTGAATTTTATTAGAAATTTAGTTTATGATTCCATACACAAGATTATGGAAATGCCTAAGAGGTGAGGATTTATGCTTATGGCCCACAAGGGAGAAGCAACCGAACCTAAATCTAGAGGTGAGGCCAAAAGCACAACCTAAATCTAAGAAAATGGGTATTTGGTTTACCTCCATAAGAGAGGACCACCCAACTTGCTTGGACTTACAACTTGGGGTGGCCGCCAACTAACTCCCATTTTAAATTCATGTAGGCAAGTCATATGTTTTATGCAAGATAGCTAGTCA
>JAKCPB010001128.1:0-66710 GCA_021442155.1 Cymbidium sinense | reverse complement strand
AATTACACTTTTGATTAGTATTCACCTTGTGTTCTTAATCTTACAAAGAAAGGTTTGATTCCTTATACATGGTCTAACCACAGGTCATAATACTTTGAAAAGCTATGGAATAACACAGGCAGGGATGCACAATCAAGATCAGGACTAGGATTTGATAGTGTGGGTCGATGATGATGATTCTTGCTTAGTTGTCCAATCATTTGAGTCGATAGGTTCTTTTCACCAACACTAACTCTTATGAGGATGTGTGTTTAGAAATAGATGATCCGATGATCTCCAAATCAAAGATGCACCTAGAATTTGAGAGGAGATCCATTCAACAATTGACAAGCTTAAAAAAACCTGAGATGAAAATCCATGCGACATACATCGTTCATTATTGAATAAAGAAGAAACTAATGACTTAGTTAAGCTATTAATTGAGTTTAAAGATTGGTTTGCATGGAGCTATGAAGAGATACCAAATTATCTCATGACGTAGTAGTCCACAAACTATCAATAAATCCTAGCGCTAACCCTATCAAGCAAGCTCCGCATGCGATTAGAAATCGAACAACAATGTCATTTTGAAGTCAAGAAATTGATCAATGTTGGTTTCATCGGAAGAAAAAATACCCTACAGTTAGCGGTGTCATCCCTTAAGAAGAAGAATGGCCAAATTCACATATGCATTGATTTTAGGGACTTAAATAAGGCATGTCTAAGGATGAGTTTCCTCTTCTATAGAATTAATGGTGGATGCCTCATCTCATGCTTTTCTCCTTCATGGATGCTATAACCAAATCAAGATGGCCCCTGAGGATGAAAGAAACACTACTTTTCAAACCCTGATCGAAATCTATTGTTATAGGGTCATGCCTTTCAACCTTAAAAATGTTAGTGCTACATACCAATGGGCCATGACTCAAATCTTCAATGAACTCATCCATCATCAGGTTGAGTGCTATGTTGATGATCTAGTAGTCAAGAGCGAGAAAAGGAAGACCATCTCTTTGACTTGAGAGTAGTTTTGAATGGTTAAGATAATATAACCTCAAAATGAATCCCCGAAGTGTGCATTGAGTAAGAAATTCCTTGGTTTGTTGTCGACACCGGGAATAGAAATAGATCCAAAAGATCAAAGCTATCTTAGAAATGCCACCTCTAAAGTTTAACTCAACTCAGATCTTTCCAAGGATGGTTGGCATATCTAAGATGCTTTATTCCAACCTATGGGAGATGCAAGCCATTCTTAGCACTTGTCAAAAGGATGCCAAGTTCAAGTGGGATGGATAAGTGCATGCCTTTGAAGATATCAAGCGATTTGGTGAAGCCAGTTCTAGCAACCCTATCCGGTAGGCCACTCATCCTCTACACTCTTGATGACTCACTCCTCACTTTGTTGGCCCAAGCCAATGAAGGAAGGAGAGTGCTCTCTACCTCAGTCATTTAATTCAAAGTGAACTATCACCTATTGAAACATTGCCTAGCTGATCTTTGCATCTCAAAAGCTACGACACTATATGTTTTCTCATAAGGTGAACTTGATTTCAAGAATCAATCTACTATAGTATCTCATCACACAGGCAATGTTATCCAAATGTTTGACACGTTGGTCCATGATTCTCTCATAGTTTGATATCACATTCATACCCCTCCATGTGGTTAAAGGACAAGCACTAACAAATTTCTTAGCAGCACACCCACTTCACCATTTTTTGATGATCATCTCACGATGAACAAATCATGAAAGGGAGGTTGACAATCATCATTGGGAGATATATTTTGATGGTGCGGCTTCTTTTCATAAAGGGAAGCACTCTTCTTAGAAAGGCAAGGGGTAGGAATAGTTCTCTTAACTCATGATGTGATGAGATTCTCATACTATCTCTAATCACCCAATAATGAAGCAGTATGAGGCTTTGAATGTGGTTTAGAGTTAGCCATCATAGCTTGTGTCAAGAGCATCAATATCTTTAGGGATTCTCAGTTGGTCATCAACCAGATTGTTGGGTCCTACAAGGTTCTCAAACCTAAGCTTCACCATTACCACAAGTATACCATGAAGGCTTGGCCCAAATCCCAAGTCACCATCTACAAGGTTCCCGAGAGAACACAATAGCGATGCTTTGGCCAAACTTGCCAAAAGAATTGGCATGTCGGAAGATGAGTCCATTCCAATAAGGGTCCAAATAGACAAGTCTATCCCTTATTGATGTTGAACTCATCGAGATTTCTCTTGAAGGGAGGTTTCCACCAAGGATGAGGAGCTGGGTGGGCAACCATTCATAGACTATTTGAACGACAAACTACCTCAAGAAAGTCACAAGCCCATCGTGAAATAGAGAGCTCTCTCCTATGCTCGTTGATGGCACTTATCAATGGTCTTTGATCAAATGTGGTTACATTATTTGGACAAACATGGCGTAATTGTGACCAAGGTACATTCGTTCATGTGGAGTGCATCAATCGGTCCAAAATGAAGATGATCAAAGACTAGGATACTAGGCCTTGATGATTACAAACTACATGGATGTAGCTAGGAGATGCCATCATTAGTGTGGTCTTACATCAACCACAACATTCTACACCCTACATTGGCCTCATGGCCATTTGAGTGTTGGGGTACCAACATTGTGGGTCCTATCGATCCTTCTTCTTCCAAGGGTCATCGGTTCATCTTAGCTGCCACATACTACTTTTCTAAGTGGGTGGAGGCAATCCCACTCAAAAAGGTCATAGCTTAGCATGTGCTTCAATTTTTCAGAAACTATATTGTATATACGTTCGAGGTGCCTCGATGAATTATATTCGATAATGGTACTGCATTCAAAAGAACCAAGATCAACAGCTTCGCCAAAATACATGGTATAGATCGAAGATACTCTACCATCTACTACTTTAGAGCAAATGGCTTAGCAGAGGCATTCAACAAAACTCTCATCCAAATACTAAAAAATTCACTTGATAATAATAAGCGATAGTGACATGAGCTATTGGTTGAAGCCTTGTGGGCATACCACACCACATACAGAACTCCAACTCAATCTACTCTATTTTTCTTAATGTATGGGTCCGAAGCCATTCTACCTTTAGAAGTGCAACTCTCATCACTAAGGATAGCATTGGGTAGTATATCACTACAGAGTAGAATGCAAATTTATGGTTAGAAGGGCTCGAAGGTTTGGACGAGAAATGCCTATGGGCGTGCCAAAACCTCGAGTTGTACAAGGCCAATGATTCAAGCTCACAACAAGCTAGTCTGCCCTAGGTCTTTTCAAGTAGGAGAACTTGTGTTAGTCCTAAGGAGACCAATTGTTGCCCATCAAAGATGGGAGGCAAGTTTGAACCCACTTGGGAAGGCCCTATGTCATAGAAGGCTACCAAGGAGGATCTTATCGACTTATTGATTGTAAGGACGATGCTTCAATTAATGGGCTCTATTTGAAGAAATATTACCCATAAAATATGTTTGAAAATAATTATCAATAAAAGTACAAAATTTGATTCCATTTCATCAAAATCTTCTCTTCTTTGAAGCATTGTTCTTGTCTTGAATCCATGATGTGTAGGATAGGTGTAAGAGAACCAAGAGGAATCTATCTCTTTCTCACAAACACAATCAAACATAATTCCTTGCTACTAATATGTGTAGAGAATCAGAGGCATCTATTTTGATAGCACAACTAAGTTGGGTAAGATAACCGCGACATCCTTTCTTATGGGAATCGGTTGCCATCATGGCACCATTTCATCAATTCCCCAAGTGTATTTAGGGTAGGTGTGAGAGAAAGCTTATATTCCACAACAAAAAATAAACACAAATCTTTTATCTTGGGCTATTTTGATGTGGGAGCAAGCCCACATGGCACTCACTCATTAGCTCTAGGTCGGTCATGCTACCTTGTATGTCCCTAGTGGTCACTTATTTGGAAGATGTGAGTCCCCGAGCTTTCTTCCTAATTTGATCATTGCAAACTAATGAGCACCTTATTAGTTTGGTAGATGTAAGACTATGATGCATTCCAAGGGTCACCGGTGATACTCACTCCGTAGTTAGTCATTCTGCTTTGGAAGATGTAAGACTATGATGCACTCTTTCTAGCATGAGAAGAAACCCAGGTGCCCTAGGTTTTCGGTTATTTGCCTAAAACAATCGATCACCCTGGTTTTTTTATAGTAGATGTGAGTCCCCAAGCTTTCTTCCTTTGAATTGATCATTGCAACTGAAAGGCACCCTTTGGTTGATAGTTCTCCCATGATACTCCTTTGGTTCAATAAATCTAAGATGTAGTTAATAAGCTCTTCTCTTATGATCCATCATAAACCAATGAAATCCATCAAAATAAATTGAAGAATGAAATTAATCTGGACTATCTTTGAGTTGATTTAAGCCCCCTAGTGGCGTTCACTCAATAGTCACCCTAGTTGGGTTTGATCTCCACTATCCATTTCTTTTTTTTGAATGTGAGTCCCATTCTTTCTTCTAACTTGATTTCACCGAAGGAACCCTTTTGGTTGGATAGTCCCACTTTTGTGGTTGGTAGACTAGTCCCTTTGGTTGGTAAATTTGAGTTGGTTAGGTATATGCCTTGGCCCTTTTCTCATCATACAAACCACAATGTCAAACAAATTAAAGAATAAAATTACTCTTGGTATCTTTGAGCTGAATTAAGTCCCACGGCTTTCTTTCATAGGTCAGGTGTTCAATATTTGCCCCAATGATCACCCCAATTTTATTTTGAAAGATGTGAGTCCCTGCACTTTCTTCTTAACTTAACCATTACACACCGAAAGGCACCATTTTGGTTGGATAGTCCTACCTTAGGGTTTGTAGACTACTCCCTTTGGATTGGTAAATCCAAGTTAGGTCTAAGCCTCCATGGCCCTTACTCAGTGCAGTTCATCGCAAATCAACGGAGTCCATCAAAATAAATTAAAGAATGAAATTACTCTTGACTATCCTTGAGCTGATCTAAATCTCCCAAGTGGCATTCACTCAATAGTCAAAGGTTGGGTTGCATTGCCTTGCCAATGGATCACTCCGACTAGTCCACTTTGGAGGATGTAAGTCCACTATGCTTTCTTCCTAGTATTTGCATACCAAAGGCAACCCTTTGGTTGGCTAGTCTACTATGTATTTAGTAGACTACCCTTTGGATTGGTAAATGAGTTAGGTAGGCCTCCATGGCTCTATTATGCATTTATCACAAACCAACAAGGTCCATCTCAAAACCCAAAATTAAAAAAATATATTTGAAACAAATTCAACCCTCCTCTCTCAGTGAAGTCAAATAAAAAATAAAACAAATCCAATCAATTATTCCCTAGTGGAGTAAATCAAATCAAAATAATTAAATAATTTAAAAAAATTAAATCAATTTCTCCCAAGTGAGACTCAAATCAAACCTCTCATCCCCTTGTGGATGATTTGAACCTATTTCCACAGTGAAGGTTCACATACTTATCCTAATGGATTCCTCCTCCCTCTTATGTCCTTCATGAGTAGAGTCACATTCCACTAAGCTCGATTCCTCTACACCTTGAGAAAGAGTAGATCATTTCTAGTGTTTGTGATTATTGATTGTTGTTGATCATTTTTAACACTATGTCTTGTGTACCTTCACCACCACCTATTGCCTTTGTTGACCTCATTTTTGGAATGAGCTTCAACCCCTCTATCTTAGACATAAGACTTCTCTTAGACTTTAAAATTTTCTTAGTCTTAAGACACTTCTAGTGATTAGGTGAACACTCAATCTAGCCCTAAAGACTTAGAACAGTTAACCATAAAAATATGTCATGCTTTAGGGGTGTTAGGAAAATTTGCATACCCTATAGCTTGAACCAAATCCTTACATCCTTCTTTCAAGTCAAAACTCCAAACTCATATCAACTCCAACTCTAAACTCAAACCTTGAACCAATTCAATAGATTTTCTGAAATCATGAATCAATTCCAAATAATTGAAACATGATTATTGATTCATTCAAATTCCAAAATATTTCTTAAGTCCTTTGATTCCTATGGACTTACTAAATCAAATCTAAATCAATTCAAATTCAAGGAATTTTCTCATAACGCATTTATATGCTCATTCATATTCACATATATAAATGAAACATAAATTCAAACAATCAAAACAAAACCCAAAAATCAAATCCAAATTCCAAAAAGCTTTCCTAAGTCACTTTGATTCTATCTTATGGACTTAGCTCAAATCTAATCCAAATTAGTTCAAATTTGAGGGATTTTCTCACAACCCATTTATATTCTCATTTATATTCACAAATATAAATTCAAATATCCAAAAAATCAATTCAAAAATGAAACTCAAATTCAATCAAAATTCAACCTAAGCCTTTCAAGTCAAATTCTTGAACTTAGTCAAATCAATTTCAAATCAAGCCAAACCCTTGATTTTCTTCATGATTCAATCAATCCTTCAATAATGAATCCAAATATAAACATAAACTTCAATCACTAAACCAAACAAAATTCAAAAAAATCAAACCCAAGTCAAACTCATGTTCACCCTTTGAACTTGAAATTATCAATGAATCAAAACCCATTTGACTTCAAACCACTTGCAAATTATTTATATTTCAATCATAAGTCCATATGTGAGTTCAATCAAACTCAAATCAAGCTTTGACCAAGCCATTTGACCACTTAGGCTCACTTGACCCAAAGTGACCTAAAGTACCCTTATGAGCCAAATTCTAATCCAAACCAAATTGGATTGAACTACCTAAGCCTCACATTATGACAATCATCATGAGATGATCAATCACTCAAATTGGGTCAAACCAAGTCAAACTTAAGGGTTGACCAAGTCAACACTTAGCCAAAATGAAACCTAAACTAGCCAAAATCCACCATAGGCCAAATTGATTGAAACCATTGATCAAAACTCATTCATGATCAATGTTTGAACTTGACCAAGTCATCATTTGAGCCTAACCTTATTGGCCACTTGACCCAAGTTGACCCAACTTGACCTAAAAGTCAAAATGTGTCAAAACTTGATCTAAGCCAAATTGATTGAAACCAATGGGTCAAGTTCATTCCAAATCACTTGTTGAACTTGACCAAAGCCCCAATTGGCCCAGACCTAACCTAGCCCAATTGACCTGAACCAACTTGACCTAAAGGTCAAATTGAGCCAAATCAAATATAAACCAAATTGATTGGAAACAAAGATACCAATCCATTTTAAATGACTAACCAAACATAAACCAACCCATGACCTAACCCAAATAGATCAAATGGGTCAAGTCAAATTGGTCAACTTGACCCATTTGACCTAAATTAAATCAAATGAACCAAATTCAAATATGAATCAAATTGAACCAAACCAATGATCCCAACATATTTCAAATGGTCATATGAACTTGACCCAACCCTTGGTTTGACCCAATTTGACCAATTGGTCAACTTGACCAAAGTTGACCCATTTTGACCTAAATGGGTCAACATGAGTCAAATCATATAAAACCAACTCTAAATTCAATGAAACTTGGCCCAACCCATTTTTTAATCATACCAAACATATTCAAACTGAAATCAAGATCAAATGATCATTTTACCACTAGGCCATAGGTAACCTAAAATCAAAACCACTTGGAATTTGGTCAATTCCTTTTCATGGACACTTAACATCCTCTTAGTGGACCAAATGGTCACTAATGGACATGGTGCACATGACCCCATTGGGTTTGGGTCAAAAACCAAGGTCAAAAGACCACTCCATCAAATTGAGCACATGAAATTTCCTCCACTATTAAGCACATGGAGCTTCACCACTCCACTCCTCACCACACACCATGCCACCTAAATAACTAACAACCCACTTAAGGGTGATTGGATCAAAATGGCAAGCTTCACCATCCGATTCACCTAAGGGGAGATATACTCCCCCTAATTTTACTTAAATTTCATACTCTCTGATATTCAATTGAACTTAGGGAATTCAGAGCAAGCCATTGCAAGTCTCCCCAAGCTTTCTAGAGTGAGTTAGATTTCTCCATTTCTTGATTTCTCAAACAAAATAAGGGAGCTCATGAAAATACATCTCAATACCAAACAATCAATTCCCTGCAAGCACCCTTGAGGGGTTCAACTCATCCCAAGCTTCTTCCAAGCTCCAAAGGCAAGGGAGGTGGGACTTTTGTTAAGGCCATGAGTATATGAAGGTGAATTTGGCCCATAAGAAGATGCATTCAATCTTAACACGTCAAACCTTCAATAAGGCTTCATCTCCACTAGAAACTCCACTTTATCGGCCGGTGATAGCCTCAGGTATGCTATTAAACCGAGCATAGTTTCATTTTTTGGTCCTTTATGAAGAAGTTTTTTTTGAAGAATTAGCGTTGGATGTGTCCTTTACTCAGATGGTGGGTTGGATTTTGATTGATCAAAGCTCAATTGAGCTCGATCTTCCCTAGAAGATGGGCGGTGGCCATCTCCCACAAGAAGATCTGATGGATCATGGGCCATCCATCCATGCATTTTGGATGGGCCATGATCAATCGTAGGATATTTGATTTAATCCTTTACCTCGGCATCTGATTGTAGATCCTTGATGGGATGGATGAAGAAAGCGTAGTGCCATCGATATGATGATGTGACAACTTAAATAGCCTCTCCCATTCAGCCATGTGGAAAGCGCCCACCTCATCGGCCTCCATGTGGCACTGACGGGATTAGCTTTTAATTAGGGGATTTATTTAATTATTCTTAATCATGGAAACTTCATAATTGCATAAATAATTCTAGAAAAATCTTAAAAATATAAGGTGAAAAGCATATGAAAAATAATTCAATGTAGAATAATATAAAATTATTTTCAATGGATTTTGAATAGTGTATTTCTCTGAATTTGGGTTTTAATGAAAATGTAATAACCCTAATAACTCCCTAATTATGCCACTGATTAATCTTAAACTTCTCATGTGCATTTAGGGGGATGACTTCTACCTCCCCTAATTTTCTTGGGATTTATTGATGGGTTAATTAGGGAGATCAATTGATGAATTCTTAATTACTCTCTTTATATATGTAATTAAAATGAACAATGGTTTAATCCCTTTATTAAGTTAATTAAGCCTTGCTTAAGTGAAGAGGTTTATGGAATGGATTTGGGGTCCAAAGCCATTCCCTAAATTTCTTCCTAATCTAAACTTAATTAAGGTTAATAATCACTACTTAATTAATTTGATAAAATTTTCAAAACATTCTAGAACTTAATCAATCCATCTTGGGGATGCTTAGGTGTTTAATAACCTAAGTGGCTTAAAATCAAAACTTAATCCACATGTGTGGGAAGATACTTAAACCCCTTAGCTTAATTAATCATTAATTATGAGCCAAATTGCATTAGGCCCTTTTATTCTTAGGTGCATTGTGATTTAAATTCCTTGTGGTTTATGTCATATCATTGGCTCATAATTATTTGGTTAATATGCTAAGGTGGTAAGTAAGAATTAATTAATAATGTACACCTAACTTAACTAAAACATAAAATTCTAATCATCTAAAAATTAAATAAAAATAACATACACATGTGGGAATGGGTTAAACCAGAAAACTCATCTCACATTTCTCAAATTAATCAAACTCAAAAAAAAATTCAAACTCTCTTTAAAATAAATTTGATTTGCTTTAAATAATTTTGTTCATAAGATTATCTTTAGGAATTAATTAGGGTGAATGAATTTACATTATTTTCATCACTTTATTTCTTTTTTTTAGCATGTTAAATGTGTATGTCATATGAAATCATGCATTCATTCTTTTAAAATCAAATTAAAATGAAATATTTCTTTATGTCAAATTGCATGTTTTGGCTAAAGTAATAATATGAATGGCTATTATCACTATTAAATTCAAAATTATTTTCAAAATTTATAAATCAAACATCAAAACTGAAAGGTATGCTACTTATATTATTTATAAGCTTGCATGTGAGAGAAATATAAAGATATGTATTATGTTTTTTATTCTCCTCTCTTTCTTAACTTTGTATAGGATTGCAAAGTGTATAGTTCATTTGAAAAGACATAACACTTGCTAAATCCATTCTATACATTCCTATATCATGACTTAAGAAGGAATTTCACATCACACATATAAATTAAACAACCAAACCAAAAATCAAATAAATGTAAATTTTTGCATCTTTCTTTCTTCCATTTATTTCTTTTGTACATGCTTAAGTATTTAAGAAAAGTGGTATATTAGTTTGGAAAACTTCAGGATTTTGAGGCTTTAAGTAGCCCTAAGTAGATCTTGTACCCTGTTGCTAACAATGGCATCATACTCACTTATACCTTTCATATATACACATGTGGATATGAATAAAGGATAAAAGAACCCCTTTTGTACTTAATGAAAATCATGCATTATAAAACATCCAAATTTTCTTAAGTAACATACTTAGCATTCATCATAAGGTGTGTAAACATTCTCATTTGCATGTATATATATGCTTAGATTCATCCATATGCATGTTATATATGTTGGGAAAGAAATGAAGTGGTATGTGTTTTTGTGATATTATTTCACTTTACTTAATCTTAAAATGCCTTTCTTTTGAATAGGTTTGTTTAGAGTTATTATAAAGTTAGGATTAATTAAAACACATAATAAAACATTCAAAACAAAATCAAACATGAATCTACTTTAGAAATTACTTAAGGTAGGGAAGGAAAGAAGTTCTCTTCTCTTTTCCCTCTCTTTACAACTTAGTAATTAATTGTAGGATTCACTATAAATCAAAATACAAAATAAAATCAACCAAAATAACTAAACAACTTAAATGAAACCATCCTCTAAGTTGAACATTTTTTATACTTAGAAAATTTAAACTTAAACCCATAGCTAAGCATACCACATAAACCTTAAATGAGACACATTAGGCTAAGTCACTTCTAGCTTTAGGTTAGGGTATGCATGGTTTGATGTTTTTATATTGTATTATTTTAGTGATGTTAGGTGTATATGTGTAGAATGAATGGTAGATGATTTAGTCTAATCATTATCTGGGGATTGTGCTTATGTAATAAATAAAATATGCTTTTATTGCAAGTGTTTACCTAAGCATAATCCAATAGGCTAGGTGGACTTGATTACCCATGTGTGGGGGTGTTAAGTCCAATATACATGCTTGGGATTTGTATGGTTTGTTTAATTAATCTTTATTTTGAAGGTGTTTGTTAGATTTACTTTTTCTTTTCATGTATACTTAATTGTAATTAATTCATTTGTAATCCGGGTTGTATAAGGGTAGAGTTTGACTACCCAATTTATTTTTCAGGATTGTGCAGTAGTGCCTAACCACAAATAGCCTTTTATTTTTTTGCATTAGCTTTATAAAATGTTTGATGTTTTGTTTAGCTTGTGCACTAAAAATGCCATATTTTTTTAGTTTCTTCCTTGTTTGATGAATGGGTTGGATGACGATTAGGCTCTTAGAAAAAAAATCATCTTCCAAATTAATCAACTTTAAATTAAAAATAAACAACTCATAACATCACATAATGCTTAGGCTAAAAATCAAGATAAAAGAATTAGTAACCCTTTAACTAGATGTGTACTTTATTTTCTAACATCATGCATAAAAGCATATTGTTTCACTCTTTTTTGGAGTGCTTCCACCTTTCCTAGAGAACTTAGCTTGACCTGTGAGAGCCATGGTGGAAACACACCTCCTTATCTTTAATTTTGGCCCATAATCTTATTTCTCATGCATTAGGCATATGAATCCTATATGAGTCAGATTATCAAAATGAAAATAAAACATGTAAATTTGCATTAGATTTAAGTCATTTATGCCTACATGATCTAGTCTCTTTAGGGTGTGTTTAAGGACTTAGTCTCTTTCTAAATAAATAACAACCTTATCTTGCATACATAAGACTTGCCTACATGAATTTAAAATCATAGGAGGAGTTAGTTGGCCACCCCGGTTGTAAGTCCAACATTGGGTGGTTTATCTCTCTTAAGGTAAACCAAATACCCATTTTCTCTTAGATTTAGGTCATGCTTTTGGCCTCGCCAAAACTTCATAGATTTAGGTTCAGAGGCTGCTACTTCCTTTTGCAGGTTATGAGCATAAATCTTCATCTCTTAGGAAATTCCATGATCTTGTGTTATGGAATCATAAGCCCTAAGCATATAGTAAATGACTAGGCTTAATAGTTTCTAAGCATTCTTATTTTCATTTGGCTTTGATAAGAACTCCCCTCTTGATCAATCCCATTTTCTTTCTAAAAATAAACCAATCGATTGATAGTCCAATCTTTTGAAATCTTTGGAGACAATGATCATTTACCTTAATCGAGTATTCCAAATCCTATTCTTATAATTAACTATGGGGGGATTGCCCTTGTAGGAACTTAAGAACTCGATTTAAAATAAACCCTACTTTACTTTTCCATGTAAAGTTGGGGAAGAATCTCTGGTACATTCCAAAGACTCGTAGTCCTTCGGAGCCCTTATTGTGGTGATCAGGTCCATTGTAGGATGGTGACTTCTATTTCTTAAGATAGTACACATTTCCTCGATGCCGTACCCGATCACCCTAATAAGAATATCTACAAATCTGCGTGACATCCTAACAAGTTATATTTTATATATTTTTATTTTCTTTTATCATTTCAAAAATGGAGATAGATGAAAGATGTATAAATCATTTTCACCACAGATTTTTGACTCTTGGATGGTTCCTCTCTCCATCTTTGGTAAATGATCATTATCTCCAAGTATCAATAGTGGGTTCATACTTTTGTATGAATCCAAGACTATCTTTCTTTCCATTGGTACTTAGCTTATTTCATCCTTAAGTTAAGCTAGCCAACATCTTTAGGTTTTAGGACCTCACCCTGTTGGTCCAAAACCCCTTGTTCTCAATGGGTGAAAATAAAATTTAATAAAAAAAAAATATGACTTCCTCTTTACCATTTTTATGGTAAGAAAGGTTCATTCATAAAGATAAAATATTCCTTCATAAAAGTCTTGCTTTTCAAAAGCACTTTTCAAATACACTTAATAAAATATTTACACATCTAACAATTTCATAATTGTTACATGTAGAAACATTTCAAAAATAAAACCAACATCATATTTTTCTAAAGCACAAATGAAGTTCTTACAATTCATTTTGATGAACTTCATTTTCAAAATAAAAGTAAAATTCCAGTTATCATGTTTTCAAAAAGCACAAAATTTGAAGATGGGTCTTTCCATTCAATACATCCAAATGTGTTGGCTGGATGTTACATCTTCAAGCAAAAATCACAACTTTGAAATTCTACTCAACACATTCCATATGTGTTAAGTTGGAATTTTTACCCTTTCAAAAAGCACATATGAAACCTCTTAATTCAATATACCACATTTATTGAATGGAGGTTTCATTTCCAATCAAAACCAAAAATAAATTTTCAAAAAGCACATATGAACATCTCCATTCAATATACCCAAATTTATTGAATGAAGATTTCATTTCCAAATAAAATGACATTATTTTGAAAATACCACCTTTGATTAGGTTGGGATTTCCTCTTTCAAAAAGCAAATAATCACACATGAAAATACATCTTTGAAAATGAAACATAATTGATTTCCATCTTACATACTCAAATTTGTTAAGTGGAAATCTCTCTTGTCAAAATCAACAAAACTCAAAATTTTTAAAACACATTTGGAACTTCATTTGGCATACCACATTTGCTAAAAATTAAGTCTCATTTCAAAACAAAATCAAAACACAAAATTTGAAAGACATTTTTTGTTTGGAATTTCATTTAAGAAACTCAAATTTGCTAAATGAAATCTCCATTTCACAAAATTTTCAAAACACATTTGGAACTTCATTCTAGCATATCCCATTTGCTAAAGGGAAGTCTCCCTAATCAAAACATAAAATTTGAAGCACATTTTTTTTTGGAATTTTATTTAGCATACTCAAATTTGCGAAATGAAATCTCCACTTCACAAAATTTTTAAAACACATTCGCAACTTCATTCTAGCATATTCATTTGCTAAAGTGAAGTATTCCTTTTCAAAACACAAAATTTGAAACACATTTTTGGAATTTCATTTAGCATACTCAATTTGCTAGTGAAATCTCCATTTAAAACTTCAAACACATTGGAACTTCATTCTAGCATACCACATTTGCTAAGTGAAGTCTCCATTTTCAAAACAAATATAAAACAAAGAAACACATTGATTTTTCTTAGCATACCCAAATTTGCTAAGGATCCTATTTTTAATCAAAATCTCTAAAAATAAAAGAAACACATTAGGACTTCCTAGCATACTTAAATTTGCTAAGAATCTTATTTTTAAAAAAATTTTAAAAATAAAACACACATGGATTCCTCATTTAGCATACCTAAATTTGCTAAATGAGAATTTCATCTTTCAAATCACAAATGATTCACAAAATAAAGCAAACAAAGAAAAAGAAGAAATTATTTTCAAACACCTCACTTAGCATACCCAAATTTTCTAAGTGAGTAGATTCCAAAAATCTCAAATCAAAATCAATTGACCCTTTACTTTAACATACCCAAATTTGTTAAATAAAGGGTCCTCAAAATCAAAATCAAAATTTAAAATGAACCTATGGAAGCATCTTTTTCAAAATATTTGAACCTATTTTTTAACATATCAAATTTGTTGAAAGTGGATTCTACATCAAAATTCCTCTTTCCAATCAAATCTCAAAATCTATTCTAAATCATTTGAGATGACTTAACACTTTCAGATGTTGAGTATGGGTTCAAATTCTAAATTCAAATTCAAAATCAAGGAAGGAATATTTATTATTTTGTTTTGACATTACAATTAAATGCTTCATTCAATTTTTTTATCTTTATGAGTTTTATAATGGCAAAAGTATGTGTTCACTTTTCCCCATGGGATGGATATGGCTGGATCGGGCCTATCCCCATTTCACCTCATCCACTTTGGATGAGGCTTTAGGGACCATTACATGTACTCCCTTATGATTATTACTAGAAACATAGTGGCTGAATGGTCATTCTTGATATGCCATGATTAAATTCCCAGATGAAAAGGTAGTGGTGATTCCCTAGTAGGCAGAGTCTGCCGGCTTTTTGCCCTCGTGGTTCCATGCTGCTAGTGGGGCTATTACCCTCACTAGCTCCCTCAAGGGAAGGCTCCCTGATCCCAAAGATTATCTCCCCTACTTTTGAGGTTGGGTCTCTTACTCTCTCCTCACTCAGAGAACAAGAATCACATGATAAAGTACACACCCATATTACTAGGAGATGGGCTACCATTTTATCTATTGAGGAGTTTCCCACTTGGTTTCACCACTTTACAATAAATTAGTTCCATCTCTTGATAGAGGATGTAGAATTTCTCCACCTCCACCCAGTGTTGTTCAATACTAGTTAGTGAGGAGGTCATATGCCTTTCTTAGGTGAAGCCTGACTAGTCAAGGGCTAGTTTATTTTGAGATCTGTATCCCCGGTGTGGGAAATATTAGATAGGAGAGGGCTAGGAGGCCCATACCCATTCATATCACTAGCAGAGAGAGGTTTAGTGCCGGTCAGCGCCTCACACTCATTGATTTTCTAATCGGTGCCACCATCGATCATTAACACATTCTACTCTTGGGATACACATCATAGGAGGCGCTATCCCAAGAGTCGTGGTGCCTCCACCACACCGCTCTACCCAGCCATATTGCGTCCATGTTCCAACATCTCGGTTCCACCAAATATGAAGGCCATCGGAGAAGAGGACCGTTGGTGATCCATATGGTTGAAGATCCCATCCATCTACACCACCTATTATAACAGTTGAGCTCTCACTGACCTTACCCACTAGTGGTGAAAAGAAATGGTTCGAGCATATGGTGTTCCTTCACCACCACAAAAGACATTAGATGGTTGCTATTGTCGAGAAGGTGGATTTCAGTTACTATGATGATAGAGCCTCTAGAGTGTCACATCATTTAGTGACTTAGGAGCATATTTCTTCCAGTGAGTATATCCCTCATAGGGTTGACTCTCTAGTAGTATGGGAGGTCCGGTGCCTCACAGTACATGATAGTGGTCCCACCACTGGTCAGCCAAAGTCATTTGTGCTAGTTTATACAAATCATTCTCTAGATGATATAGTAGCCCATTATTTTATGGAGAAAAGAGATCAGGATATGAGTTCTTAATCTTTTAATCCCATGAAGATGATTTGTCTCATTAGGAGTTTTGGTATATACCATGGGATCCCTCCAGAGAGCCACAACTATGGAAGGTATTGAAGCAAGACACACCCACTCAAACCTCTTTCAAATAAGGATGAAAAATGATAGGATGGAGAACTCAAGATTTGCTGATGTCTTAGCACTTTAAAACTAAGCACCATCAGTCCATCTTACTATAGTTGAGACCAATCAACCAGAGTTGGTGCATGTCTTGGATTGATATCCTCTTACAGTAGCACCAATGTATAGGAAGGTAGTGGATAATTACAAGAAAAGACATCAAGAGCATGGTTGACTAGTAGGTGAAGGAAGCGTTGGCTCAAGACCGAGGAGGATTGTGGTAAAAATATTCTTTTTATACATTTCTTATCTTTATCTATCCTCCTCCCTTTTGGAAAAGAAGCATAAATGAAAACATAAATATATAAAAAATACACCTTATTCAGACACCATGTAGATCCATAGATATTCTTATTGAGGGGTGATTGGATGACAGGAGGTGTACTATCTCGAAAGATAGAGTCACCACCCTACAATGAACCTAATCACCTCAAACAAGGACTCTAGGACAAGGGTGCATATATAGATTCTTCCCACTTTACATGAAAAAAGCAAAGTAGGTTTATTTTGAGCGGTTTGTTATGTTCCCTAGGGGCAAGCATAGTTAATTACATCTAAGGATGGGATCCCTTAGGAATACTTTGATTAATATAAATAATTATTATCTCAAAGATTTCAATGGGTAAATCATCATTGATTTTTTTTTTTGAAAGATCAAAAATTGATCAAAGAGAGGAGTTTTATTGGGTCAATAGATAAGTAGATGCCCATGATGCTAGGAAACCTAGCGAGCATCTCAACTATCTATATTTGGGCTTTACATTTTTGAAATTGATTTAATTTGTTTGAGTTGAATTTTTCAAAAATTTAGGGCTTATGATTCCATAACACAAGATTATGGAATGCCTAAAGAGGTGAGATTTATGCTTATGGAAAGGGGAGATGCAACCTTAGAACCTAAATCTAGGGAGCTTTTGGAGCAACCTAAATCTAAGAGGCAAAAATGGGACATTTAGTTTGCCTCCATAAGAGGACAAACCACCCGACTGCTTCGACTTACAACCACCTGGGGGTGGCTGCCAACTAACTCATCCCACGGTTCTAAATTCATGTAGGCAAGTCTTATACTTATGCAAGATAGCAAGGTTGTTACTTATTTAGAAAGCGACTAAGTTCTTAAACTCACTCCCTAAAGAGACTAGATCATCTAAGGGTATGCTTCAAATGACCTAAATCTAATGCAATTTAGATTTCATTTTATTTTTTCTTTTTGGGCAATCATTTTAACTGCTAATAGGATTCATATGCCTAATGCATGAGAAATGAGATTATTGGCCAAATAGTGAAAGGAGGAGGTGTGTTTCCACCATGGCTCTCAAGGTCAAGTTTCTCTAATGGGAAGCCCTCAATCAAGAGTGAAAATAATATGCATTTGTGCATGATGTTATAAAAGAAGTACTCATCCACTAAGGGTTGCTAATTCTTTTATCTTGATTTTAGCCTAAGCTTTAGTGAGGTTATGAGTTCTTTATTTTAGTTTTGTTATTAAATTTGGTAAAAATTTCTAAGAGCCTAATCCACATCCAAGCCATACATAAATCAAGGAAGAAACTAGGAAAAGGATGCCACTTAATGCACAAGCTAAACAAATCATTAATCAATTTATAAAGCTAATTAGCAAAAGAATAAGAGGCCATTGTGGTTGGGTACCATCGTACAAACCAAAAAATAAATTTGGTAGCTCAGCTCTACCCTTATACAACCCATATTACAAATGAATTACATACAATTAAGCAAGGAACTCATTGTTATGGGGGTCTTCAAGCTTCCTTTCTTCTTTCTTCTTTTCTTCTTTTCTTCTTTCTTCTTCTTCTTTTCTTTCTTCTTTGGTTCCTTCTTTTAGATGGTTGGAAGGTGGATGCTCAAAGGCTTCACATGGTGCATAAGATGAGATCTTATGACCAATGCTCATCTTAATATCCACAACAATCATTCAAAATCTATATAAAATTTATATGAAAAGGAAAGTAAATCTACTAACACACAAAAACAAGGTTAGCTAAACAAGCCACCAAATCCCAACCATGTGTATTAGATTTATCACCCCACACATGGGTGACTAAGTCCACCTAACCTATTGGATTATGTTTAGGGGTATAAGCACCTGCATAGCAAAAGTATTTATATTTTTTATTACATCACCTCTTAAGAACACACCCCTGCAAAAAATAATGGTTAGACTAAGATCATCCTACCATTCATTCTATGCACATCTAACATCCAGACTAAAACATATATCACAAAATAAAGCAAGCATCAAACCATGCACGCTAACCTAAAGCTAGAAGTGGTGACTTAGCTAATGTGTGTGCTTTAGGTTTGTGTGGTATGCTTAGCTATGGATTTAAGTTAGAATTTTCTAAGTGTGAAGCATGTTCAACTTAGGAGGGTTTATTTAAGTGATTTAGTTTTTTTGGGGTTGATTTTATTTCATTTTGATTAGGTTCAATGAATCTACAATTAATTACTAAGTTATAAAGAGAGGAAAGAGAAGAAAACTTCTCTTTCCTTCCCTAACCTAAGTAATTTCTAAAGTGGATTCATGTTTTGATTTTGTTTAGTGAATATTTATTAAGTATTTTAATTAATCTAAGTTTAGATAAATTCTAAACAAACCTATTCAAAAGAAAGGCATTTTAAGATTAAATAAAATGAACTAAATTCATAAAAAATACATCACTTCATTTCTTTCCCAACATGTATAACATGCATATGAATGAGTACTAAGCATATCTATACATACAAATGAGAATGTTTAACACACTTTATGATGCATGCTAAATTCATTTTAAGAAAATTTGAAAGTTTATGATGCATGATTTTCATTAAGTAGCAAGGGGTTTCTTATCCAATTTTCACATGCATACATGAATATGAAAAAATAAGTGAGTACACATCATTGTTAAAGAGGTTTAAGGTAAAGACCTACTTAGGCTACTTAAACCTCACAACCTAGGTTGTCAGACTAATATACCACTTTCCTTAAATACAACATGTACAAAATAGATGAATGGAAAAGAAAGAATGCAAAAGTTGTGTTAGTTGATTTATTTTGTTTATGCAATTTATATGTAAAGCATAGTATCCTTCTTAAGTGATAGAATAGGGATAGTAAGATATAGGCAAGTTTAGGTTCTTTTCAAATGAACCATACACACTTTACAAATCTATTCAAAACTATACTAAAAGAGAAGAGAAGGAAAACCTACACTAAGCACATCCTTATATTTATTCACATGCAAACTTATAAGTAAGATATAAGTAACACACTTTCAATTTTTTATTGATTCATTATTTTGAAAATAATTTGAATTTAATAGTGATAATAGCCACTCATATTCTTACTTTAGCCAACATGCAATTTGACATAAAGGAAATATTTTTATTTTAAATTTGATTTGAAAAGTGTGGATGCATGAAACCATATGACACACATATTTAGCATGTTGGGGAAGAATTAAGTAATGAAAGAAACACATTCACTTTAATTAAATCTAAAGACAATCTTATGAAATAAGAAAGCTTAAAGTAAATCAAAGTTTATTTAATATGATTTTTGTTTGATTTAAATTTAATTTAATTTTAAAATGTGAGGTGAGTTTGCTGTTCTAACCCATTCCACATGTGTTTACATTTTGTTTAATTTTTAGATGATTAGATTCATTTTAGATTTTGATTAGGTTAAGGTATAAATTAAACATATTAATTAACCCATAGCTACGCCACCTTAGCATAGTTAAACAAATAATTATGAGTCAATGAGATGACATAAAACCTCATAAGAAAGTTAAATTTGTAATGCACTTAGGAAGAAAAGGGCATAATGCAATTTGGCTCATGATTAATGGTTAATTAAGCTAAGGGTTTAACTTAAGTAATTTCAAAACACCCCTCACACATATGAGTTGATTTTATTTCCTTAAACTTGGGATCTTGAACACCTATCTACCCAAAGTAGATTAATTAAGTTTTGGTTTTAGAATTTTATAAATTAATAAGATGGTAATTAGTGAATTAGCTCTTAATTAAGAGGATTAAGGAAGAAAAGGGGTTTAAGGAATCTTGGAAATGCCCCAAAATTATTTCCTAAACCTCCTATTCACTTAATTTTAATCAACTTCAACAAAGGGTTAAACCACTAATCAAATCCTTAATTACTTAGTTATATAAAGGAAATTAAATGGAAATTTCAATTAAAGCCAATAAATCCCAAGAAAATTAGAGAAGTCATCCCCAAAATATACTCAAGAAGTTTAAGATTATCAGTGGATTAATTACAGAGTAATTAGAAAATTAAGATATCCAATAAAACCCAAAATCAAAGAAAGATAATATTCAAAATCCATTAAAACCAATTTTAAAATATTTTAGATTGAATTATCTTTCAGTGGCAATTTACCTCATACTTTTCTAAATTTTCTTTAGGGAGATATAAATTTTTGAAGTTTAGAGGATTAATTAAAATTAAATAAACACTAATTCCCTTAATCCTCAATGCCATGTAATGACTTGGGCTTTACATGCATGGTGCGAGGTACTTAAACATCTTGTCATCGTGAAGCGGATTCTTTTAATTCATCATGTTGATCAGTGAGCGGAAGATTTAATCTAAGGTTTTAAGGATAAAATCAAATATAAATTTTAATCTCGGTCCATCCAAAATGCTGGATGGATGCGAGATCATCCTGTTCTTCTGAGGAATAATGGAGATCCATTTCAAAGGGAAGATTTGAGCTTGATTGAGTTCGAATTGGAATGAAATCTTGCACACACCATCTAACCTTAATGGTAAATAAATCTAATGGTCAAAATCTCATGCCATTAAAATTTATCTCATAAAGGACCAACACACATTGAGTTTAGTGATAAAAAAATGTCTAACCTCACCAGAGGTGATCACAAGCACTCGATTCCCTCAGAGGAGCTTCAAAATGAGTGGGAGCATGATTTATGGCAATTTGAGAATTTTGATTTGGACTTGGGTCAAGTTGCTCTTAAACACATTGGTGGGTGCCACCCTCCATGAGTTTGAAAGAGAAAGTATCAAGATATGAAGAGGGTTTGACCAAATTTCCCATCTATTTGACTAAAATGTGTTTATGGCCTAGGGGTAGAATAGTCATTTTATTGAATTTTGAATTTAGATATGTTGGGTATGTTGAGAAAATTGGTTTGGCCAAGTTTCATTGGATTTGGAGTTCATTTGGTATAGTTTGGCTCAGGTTAATCGATTTAGGTCAAAATGGGTCAACTTGGATCAAGTTGACCAACTGGTCAAAATGGGTCAAACCAAGGGTTGGGTCAAACCAAGGGTTGGGTCAAATTCATATGACCATTTGAAATGTTTTGGTTATTTTTGTTTGGTTCAATTTGGTTCATATGACTTCATTTAGGTCAAATGGGTCAAGTTGACCAATTTGACCATTTGACTATTTGAGCTAGGTCATGGGTATTGGGTTTGGTTAGTCATATGAAGTGGATTGTTATTTTTATTTCCAATCAATTTTGGTTAAGTTTGAATTTGGCTCAATATGACCCATTTGGTCAGGTTGAGTCAATTGGGATGGGTTGTTAGTTGGATTGAGGCTTTTAGTTCAACTAGTGATTTGGAATGAACTTGACCCATTGGTTTCAATCAATTTGGCTTAGATCAAGTTTTGACACATTTTAACTTTTTAGGTCAAGTTGGGTCAACTTGGGTCAAGTGGCCAATTGGGTTAGGATAGGCTCAAATGTTGAGTTGTTCAAGTTCAAACATAGTTCATGAATGAACTTAGATCAATGGTTTCAATCAGTTTGGCCTATGGTGGTTTTCGCTATGTTGGGTTTGATTTTGGATAAGTCCTTGGTCAATAACTTGACTTGGTTTGACCAATTTGGGTGATTGATCATCTCATGATGATTGTTGATCATGATGAGGCATATGTGAGTTTCATTCAATCCAATTTGGTTGGGATTATAATTTGGCTCATATGTACTTTAGGTCACTTTGGGTCAAGTGAGCCTAAGTGGGTCAAATGGCTTGGTCAAAGCTTGATTTGAGTTTTATTGAACTTGTATATGTACTTATGATTGAAATATAAATCAATTTGCAAGTGGTTTGAAGTCAAATGAGTTTTGATTCATTTGACAATTTCATATTCAAAGGAAGAATATGAAATGGATTTGGTTTGATTTTTGAATTTTGATTTGTGATTGAAGTTTATTTATATTTGGATTCATGATTGTAGGTTGATTGAATCATGAAGGAAAATCAAGAGTTTGGCTTGATTTGAAGTTGATTTGGCTAAGTTCAAGATTTTGACTTGAAAGGCTTAGGTTGGATTTTGAATGGATTTGAGTTTGATTTTGGAAGTGGTTTGATTGTTTGAATTTATATTTCATTATATATGTGAATATAAATGAGAATATAAATGAGTTATGATAAAATTTCATGAATTTGAAGTGATTTGATCATGATTTAGCTAAGTCTTTAAGAGGAATTTAAGGACTTAGAAATTTTATTTGAATTTTTTTGAGTTTAATTTGATATTTGAACTTATATTTCATTTATATATGAATATAAATGAGAATATAAATGAGTTAAAAAATCCAAAATTTGATTTGATCATGATTTAGGCTAAATTTTAAGAAATTAAGGACTTAAAAATTTTTTTGAGTTGGATTTGAATTTTGAATTTGATTTGATGATTTTATTTATATTTCATTTATATATGTGAATATAAATGAGAATATAAATGAGTTATTGAAAATCTCATGAGTTTGAATTGATTTTGATCATGATTTAGGCTAAGTCCTTAAGGGAAATTTAAAGGACTTAGAAAATTTTTGGAATTTTTTTGATTTTTGAGTTTGATTTGATTGATTTGAATTTATATTTCATTTATATATGTGAATATAAATGAGAATATAAATGAGTTGAGAAAATATCATGATTTGAATTGATTTGATGATGATGATTTAAGCTAAGTCCTTAAGGATTAAGGACTTAGAAGGATTTTGAATTTGGATTTGATTTTGAATTTAGTTTGATTGATTTGAATTTATATTTCATTTATATATGAATATAAATAGAATATAAATGGATTGAAAAATCTGAGTTTGAATTGATTTGCTAAGTCCTTAAGAATGGACTTGAAAATATTTAAACTTGAAATGTGATCATGGGTTTCAATAATGGTCAATCATGTTGATTTGAGTTTGGAGAAAATCAAATAAGATTGATTTGAGTTTGACTTGAAGGAAGGAAGGAGATTCAAGCTAAAAGAAAATTTTCTAACACCCTACATGACCTATTCCATGGCTAACTCTTCTAAGTCTCTAGGTTTGGGTTGAATGTACCTCTAGATGTGTCTTAAGACTAAGGAACTCTTAAAGTCTAAGAAGCCTAATCAAGATGGAGTTGAGAGCTCATTCTAAAAAAGGTCAACAAGGGGATAGGTGTGGTGTGGCGAACACCGTATTGTGTTGACTGAAATGATCAACAACACCAAAAGATCACAAGCACTAATAGAGACAATCTACTTGTAACCTAAGGTGTAGAGAGAAACTAGAGTTTAGTGAAATTTGGCTCTGCTTATGTCAAGGACATAAGAGAGAAAAGGAGAAATCCACTAGGGATAGAATGTGAACCCAGGGGAGCAGTTCAAGTCATCCACAAGGGGATGAGAGGTTTGATTTGATTTGAGTCTCATTTGAGGAGAAATTTTTGGGAAGAGGGTTGAATTTTGTTTCATTTTTTTTTAGATTTGATTTTGAGATGGACCTTGTTGGTTTTGCGATGGATGATAAGTGAGCCATGGAGGCCAGACCTAACTTCAGATTTACCAATCCAAAGGGGTAGTCTACTAACACATAGTAGGACTAGCCAACCAAAGGGATGCCTTTGGTATGACAATTGAAGAAAGTGTAGTAGACTTACATCCTCAAATAGAGACCATTCTAGGGTAATCTATTGGCAAGATAATTGAACCCAACTAGGGTTGAAGAGTGAATGCCTTGGGGACTTAGATCAACTCAAGATAGTCAAAGATTAATTTTTTTTTAGATTATTTTGATGGATTTTGGTGGATGATCACTTGAAGGAACTATATGACTAGATCTGATTTACTAAACCAAAGGAGTAGTTTCACCATGGGAGAACTATCCAACCAAAGGTGCCTTTGGTTTGCAATGATCAATTTAAGGGAAGAAAGCTCGACTCACATCTTCACTAAAGACCACTTGGGGTGATTGGTTTCTTTGAGCAACAAATCAAACCCGACCTAGGGCTGCTCATCAATTTATGATAATCACGCTAGAAAGAATGCATCACAGTCTTACATATTCCAAAGCGGAATGACTACCAAGGTAACCTGCTCATGGAAAAATAGATTGAACCGACTGGGGTGACTATAGTGAGTCGACAGGGACTTATCTTAACAGGTAGTGCAATTCTATAGGGAGTTCTGACACTACCCTAAAGATAGGATGCTTGCTTGGAGAAAGGGGGCCCTTTGGAGGCTTGAATTCCTAATCCATAAGAGAATATTTATTTGTTTGTTTAGTTTGTTTTATCATTGACCCTATTAGTCTGTGAGGGATCAAACTCAGAAGGATCTTATATCATCCTAGACCTATCTCAGATTTATTGAACCAAAGGAGAATCTATGCATCTGCTGAATAAATTCTACAACCACAGGGGTGGCTACTAGGAATGGGGGGTCAATCAAAGTAACCGGGAGTGTCTAAATGGGGTTAAAGGATGTGATCCAAATAGAGTGGTAGGGATGGGGCTGGCTTAATCCAAAACCACGGAAGATGACATGGCTAGTCATATATCAAATAGTATTGTCCAACTCAAGAGAAAGTGGGGACTCACATCACGCCAGAGTGGTGTATCCGGGTGAGTCACGCATAGAACATCAACCAACCTAAGGTGCCATCATTTGCAATAATAGCCTAGAAAGCTGGGGACTCACATCCTTCCTATGTAACGGTCTAGTATCTTGACGGTGCTATCGACCTAGGCGACTATTGAGTGAATGCCATTGGGGACTTATATCAACTCAAATGTCAAGAGGAAAGGAGCCTGGGACTTATCCTAAACCTCAAATATACTTGACCTAGTTAGCATGATGATTAGTTCAAGAAGAAAGCATGAGGACTCACATCTTCTTAAATAAAATCAATATGAGGTAGCTTACTGGCTGGGCAGTGAAACTATTATACTAATAAGGAGCTCATTGGTTTGTAATGGTCAAGTTAGGGAGAAAGCACGGGGACTCACATCTTCCAAATAAGTGACATTGGGGTAACATATTAACAAGGTAGCATGTAGACCCGACTTAGAGCAGCTAATGAGTGAGTGCCACAGGAGGCTTGCTCCCACATCAAAATAGCTCAAGACAAAAGATTTGTGTTTGTTTTTGTGCATGTGTTAAAAGGAATAGGATGCCTCACGGGACTCTACCTTAAAGAGTTTGATGAAATGGTCATGGATGGCAAAGATTCCCACTAAGAAAGGATGCGCTTGGGTTCTCTTACACCTAACTTAGTTACATCAAATAGGATGCCTCTCGGTTCTCTTACACCTATTCTAATAGCATCGAGATTGTGTTTGTGTTGTGAAAGAGGGATAGGATGCCAGGACTCTTACCTACCTAAAAGTCACGGATTTACAAGACAAGCAAATAATGCTTCGAAGAAGAGAAGATTTGATGAATGGAATCAAATTTTGTTCTTGTTATTAATGATTATTTTCAAACATGATTTATTTCATGGGTAATATTTCTTTAGATAGAGCCCATTAATTAGAAGTATCGGGTGTTCCCCTTTACAATCAATAAGTGATAAGATCCTCCTTGGTAGGCCTTCTATGACATAGGGGCCTTCCCAAGTGGGTTCAAACTTGCCTCCCATCTTTTGCAATAATTGGTCTCCTTAGGACTAACATAAGTTCTCTACTCAGAAAGACCTAGGGAGCTTGTTGTGAGCTTGAATCATTTTGGCCTTGTACAACTTCGAGGTTCTAGCATGCTTGTGACTTTCCAAATCTTTTAGCTCTTCTAAAACTTTGCATTCTCTAGTGATCTTGCTACCCAATGCTATCCTTAGTGATGGGAGTTGAACTTCTAAGGTAGAAACAACTTTGACCCAAAAAAAAAGAAATTAAGTTGGAGTTGTATGTGTGGTGTGGTAGGCCCACAAAGCTTCAACCAACTACACATTTCACTATCATTTATTGTCATTAAGAGTCTTCTTCAGTATCGGGATGAGAGTTTCATTGAATACTTCTACTAAGCCATTTATTCTATGATAGTAGATGGTGGAGAATCTCCAATCTATACCATGTCTTCTAGCAAAGCTGTTGATCTTGGTTCTTTTGAATGCAATACCATTATCGATATAATTCGAGGCACCCGAACCTATATATGATATGGTTCAAAATTGAAGCACATGGTATGACCTCTCACGAGTGGGATGGCTTCACTTGGAAAAGTAGTTTGGCGCTAAGATGAACCGATGCCCTTGGAAGAAGGAGGATCGATCACCCATAATGTCACCCAACTCAAATATGGAGGCCAATGTAGGGTGTAGAATGTTGGGTGGTTGGTGGAGGACCACACCGTGCACTAACATTGATGAATATCCTATACACATCCATGAATCATGCCAGTATCCAAGTCTCTTGATCTTCATCTTCATCTTTGATTGATGCTATAGACACGAATGTACCGGTTATAATGCCATGGGCTTCATGTTTGTCTAAATAATGTAACCACATTTGGTCAAAGGATCGGCGGTACAGTGCCATCAAGAGCATAGAGAGCTCTCTATTTCACATGGGCTTGTGACTTTTCTTGAGGTAGTTTTGTGTTCAAATATCTATGAATGGTTTGCCTCAATCCACTCCTTGTCCATTTTGGCAATGACAACCTCCCTTCAAGAGAAAGTCTCTCGATGAGTTCAACATCAATAAGGGATAGGACTTATCTATTTTGGACCCTTATTGAAATAGACTCATCTTTCGGACATGCCAATTATTTGGCAAGTTTTGTCAAAGCATTTGCTATTGCGTTCTCTACTCGGGGAACCTTGTAGATGGTGACTTCAAGAATTTGGGCCAACAACTTCATGGTATACTCGTAGTAATGACAAATCTTGGTTTTGAGAATCTTGTAGGACCCAACAATTTGATTGATGACCAAGAATCCCAAAGATGTTGATGCTCTTGACACTTTATATGGCTAACTCAGACCCAATCAAAGCCTCATACTCGCTTCATTGTTGGGTGGGGTTGGAAAGATAGTATGAGAATCTCATCATGGTGAGTTAGAAGAACTATTCTACCCTACCTTTCACGGAGAATAGATCATTGGTGCTTCCCTTTATGAAAGAAGCGCACCATCAAAATACATCTCCCATCGGTGGTTGTCCTCCCCCAAGTTCATGATTTGTTCATCGGGGAGATCATAACTAAGAGAGAATCAAGAAGTGGGTGTGCTCTAAGAAATCGCTAGTGCTAGTCCTTTTACCGTGGAGGGTATGAATGTGATATCAAACTATGAGAATTATCATGACCATGTGCCAAACATCCGATAGCATTGGCCATGTCATGATACTATAGTGGATTTGTTAGAGATCAAGTTCACCTTATGAGAAAGCATATATGTCATAGCTTTGGGAAGCAAAGATCAAAGCTAGCAATGTTTCTCAATAGGTGGGTAGTTGCTTCACAAGAATGGATGATGAGGTAGTAGAGCTCTCCTTCCTTCATTGGCTTGGCCAAAGAGCATAGAGAGTCATCCAATGCAACGTGTAGAGGATGAGTGGCTGCAGGAGCTGCTAGAACTTGGCTTCACCAAATACTTGATGTCTTTGAAGGCATGCTAACTTGTCATCCACTTGAACTTGGCATCCTTTTGACAAGTGCTGAATGGCTTGCATCTCTCGATAGGTTGGATAAAGCATCTTAGATATGCAATCCTTGAAGGATCAGTTGAGTTAAACTCTTAGGAGGTGGCATTTCTAAGATAGCTTTGATCTTTTATCTATTTCTATTCCCCGTGTCGACAACAAACCAAGAATTTTCCGAAGCTACGAATGCACACTTAGGGATTCATTTTGAGGTTATATTATCTTAACCATTTTGAAAACTACTCTCAAGTCAAAGAGGTGGTCTTCCTTTTCTATACTCTTGACTACTAGATCATCAACAACTCGATGATGGATGAGTTCATTGAAGATCGAGTCATGGCCATTGGTATGTAGCACCAGCATTTTTAAGGCAGGCATGACTATAGAAGATTATCGGGGTTCAAAAGCTGTTTCTTTCATCTTAGGAGACATCTTGATTTGGTTATAGCTAGATGACCCATCCATGAAAGAGAAGGCGCATGAGATGGCAATGTCCACCATTAATATGGAAGAGGAAACTCATCCTTAGGACATGCCTTATTTAAGTCCTAAAATCAATGCATATGCAAATTTGGCCATTCTTCTTCTTAAGGGATGACACTAGCTAACCAAGGATATTTTTCTTCCACGAAATGACATCAATTTCTTGACTTCAAATGACATTGTTCAATTTCTAATCATGTCTAGGAGCTTGCTTAATAGGGTAGCATTAGGATCTATTGCTAGCTTTGTCGGAGATAATCGGGCATCTCTTCTTCCTCCATGTAGTCTTTAAACTTAGTCAATAGCCTAACTAAGTCATTGGTTTCTTCTTCATTCGAATGAACGATGTACATATGGATTTTCTTTGTCCGAGGTTGATTTCTTTAAGCTTGTCAATTATTGAATGAATCTCCTCTTCAAATTCTAGTGTGCCTCTTTGATTTGGAGATCATCAGATCATCTAATTTCTAAACACACATTCTCATAAGAGTTGGGGTGTGAAGAACTATCATCTCCAAATGATTGGTAACAAGCCCAATAGTGTCGTCATCATCCACGCCTATATTATTCCATAGCTTTTCAAAGTACTTTCGACTATTCTGGACCATGTATGAGGAACTAAACCTTTGTATAAGATTATGAACACAAGGTAAAAGTCAAATGGTAATTCCATTAATTCTTTAAATGTATCCTCCTCAAGTTCTACATCAACTTGGGACTTGAGGATGATGATCCCAAAAGAATCTCTTCCTTCATGTCACTGGAAGACTTAGGGACTTCCTTAACTACTAAACCTTCAACTTTTGAGATGTAAGTGAGGTTAGAGCTAAGGTTCCCAATTACCTAATAGTTTCACATAAACTTGATTGAATACTTTGCTTTGTGGAGGCTGGATCTTCCACTGGATCAAAGTCACCTCCAATGGAACCCTGAGAGGGGTTGGTGGTATACTAATCACATTAGACTCATCCTCCGAGAGATTCCAAGTCTATGTGAATAGTAGGGTACTCATGAACTGAACACACCTCTGTTGGTGATGGCCAACTAGGGGGTCTTCCACCTCTGGAACTACCTCTATTTCTTCCTCACCTGCCTTTTGGAGGTTGAGCCATCTACCCACATGTCCATATGATGGAATGAAGCGTGGGTGGAATGTGATATCGATCTATTTCTTCTTCAATTTCCCTTTCTTGTTCACTTGGACTTTCATTTTTTTTTTTCTTTTTCTTTTTTTTTTCTTTTTTTTTTTTTGATTTGAATTTTGTCCAAGTTCATGAGAAAGGGTTTTGAGGAAGATAGTAGGTCACATCCTCATAAATCTCAACCTCTCTAACTGAAAATGGCTTTTCATCTCCATTGACACATATTCAATCCCATCTTTTCTAAACTTGATGCACGATGAAGGAGGATGGAATTATCTTGTTCTGATGTATCCAAGGCCTACCAAGCAAAGTGAATGAAGTATTATCAATGATGTAAAACTTGGCATCTTCCAGTCACTATCTCCAAAGGTAACACTATGGAACTAAAGCCCTCACCTTGTTCATTGAATCCTCTCAACATCATCCGATCTCCTCGAGTGTGGAGATGTCGATCCTCAAATAGGTAAAGGTCTTTAGACTCATAATCTTCACCAATGCACTTGGATCCATGAAAACTCTAGCAAGTCTAAACTTGTCCATGTAAATTATGATGTAGAGGGGACGGTTGTGCTCCAAATCCCCCAGAAGAAGATCTTCATCACGTGAAGGTGATCGGAGCTTCTTTTTAATATGCTTCCTCCTCATGGCGTGAGCTAAGCATATTTCGATCAAGGAGAGCCTTGATTAGTGATTCTCTCATCTCTTTGGATAAGACAAGGGCATCATATATGCTTAGCTTAGATGCAACTTTCTTAGATGAGAAAGGACATTGTAGTCCACCTTGGGCTGGCCTCCATAAGCATATCCAGGGTGGAGCATCACGTGGAGGCTTCTCGATCCCAATGACTTGTTTCCCTCATCTTGAGGTGCTACCTAGGAGGTAGAACCTTGCCACTATGGAGGTTGACTTGGTGATCTCTTGTGGCATGTAATGGAAGGTTACACGCACTGCTCACAACTTCTCCTATGGGACCCTCAAAATTGATGATTCCAAGTCTATCTCAAGAGGTGAACCCATAGTAGTGGGAAGAACCTCACGAATTAGAAAGAAGATTGTTATAGTTATTTTGACTTGAAGAGTTATCATTAGGAATAGAAGAAGATAACCCATCAAAAGTGACACAGATGTAATTCAAACTAGCTTTATTCTTCAATTTCTTGGAATTTTTTGGAGGTACAAAGTAGAAATCAAGTAAAGTGAGTGGGGTAAGGGATTTGATGCCCTTATCGATACAAGAGTTCTACTAGTAGAAGAATAGTGAAATGGAGGAAGTTGTGTGGAAGGCTAAATTGTAGGCTAGAGGCTGGACTTGATCGATGGTTGCACTAATGGGCTATCCTGGGATGACACATGATGTTGTTGTTGAGCTCCCACTTTCCTCAAGTTGGCACTGGCAACTTACAAACCTTCCTTGATGTTGGAGATTTGAGCTGACTCAGGCACCTGTAAAGAAAGCTTCTTGATCTTCTGTACAATCTTCTTAGAGGTTTTGGATAAAGAAATATCCCAACCTTCTTTAGTTTTGGAAGGATCACATGTATCCCCAAGGATTACCCTAATGGAACTAGATGGTTGTTCCATAAGGTATTCCTTTGGGATAACATAAGGTCTTGAAGCTGTGTTCAAGCAGTCCTTAAATGTGACAATCCTCCAAACATGGCCTAGCATGATGGTAGGGCAAAAGTTTGGATCATGACTTTTACTTCCTGGGTCTCTAGGCTCGGGTAGCTAAAAAATAGGCTTCTTTAAGAGATTCTTAAAGATCTTCATGATTACCTCCCTCTTAAATGAATAAGGTTTGTTAAGCTTATCTAAAAGAGTAGGTGGACCATAGCTACATGGCGGCTGGTATGTGTGCACTTCTTGGTGGTATGGTGAGGAGAGGCGGTGTTGGCCATGGAGGTGCTGGGAGGGTGGGTGGTGGAAGGAGGTGGAGGCTGGTCATGGTCTCTGGGATCTCTAGCCAGTTGCTTCCCCTTATCTACTGCTGTTATTGCTCCCGACTTCTTCTTATAGACCTTTTGTGGCTTTGCTTTAGGAAACTGACCTTAAAAAGATAACTATTTGGCTTCTCAAATGTTTTGATAGTGAAGCCCTTAAGCATGAAGGCGACTGAGCCATGGATATTCTTCAAAAGAATCTCAATGACATGCTGCTTAGATGGTTGTGGCTCATATTTCATACTCAAGTTACACCATCAGAGAATATAATCAACAAGGGACTCACGTATTATTTGCTTGAGATCACTAGTAACCCTTTCTTGAGCTCAAAACCTCTTGATAAAGAGTTGCTCCAAATTAGTAAATTTCTTTACTAAACCATTGGGCAGTTCAGCATACCAATCGAAAGTAATCCCTACTAGGCTACTAACAAAAAGGTGAAATAGCAAGCATCATGAGACATTACAATAGCGGCGCTCAAGTGTGCTATATGCTTGGTTTCCACTATCATCAAAGCTTTTTGAAGGTGGCAAAACCCTTGGGATATTGGATATTGAATTCCTTGGTAGGGTCTACCCTTTGGAACCGATGATCCTCCCGGCTTGAGCCAATGCTTCCTTCACTTTGCTCAACCATGATTTTATCTCTTTTCTTATGGAGGTACTTTCACCACCTTCCTATACATGCTGTTACCTTGCTCAATGGGAGGTAAAGGTCTTCTGGGTCCAAGACATGCACTAACTCTAGACTAATGTTGGCTAGGTAGGATGAAGGGGCTTATTTTGAAGTACAAACCGCTATTAATAAAGTCAAACTATGCCATCCTATCAATCATTTATCTTTCTAATTAACCGATATGGTGTGTTGGTGTCTCCTGATCAACCTCATCACCTTCCATGGCTCCTAAGAAGAGATCCTTGTATCTACCATGTGATCCCCTATGAGTCTCCCATCTTCTGGGATCAAAGTAACCTTCTCATCGACCAATCATACCCCAAGATCTTCTTCTTCTTCCATGAAATAATGCTACTATCTCATCTAAAGAATGATCAATCTCGGTACAAATATCTTGGATCGGGTGATCACTATCGCAGAGAGGAACTACTTGAGAGTCAATCCTAGGACTGCATCTCATTAAGAAGAGACACACTCAATCGCTACTAGTATGAGGGTGACATTCCTGGGAGGTTCCACTATCATCGATGCAGCTATCATTTCAATATCGCAACCATCTCCATGTCTCTGAATGGTGGAGTTGGTGAAGGGATGACCACTGCTCGGTCACCACTCTTCCACACCACCACTGGGCGTAAGGTCGAGCAAGAGCTCAGCCTACCATAGGTGTAGAGTAGGATCCTCGGCCATACCGGATCACCAACGGGTATTTTTCCCCGATATGGCCTTCATGGCCTTTGATGGAACCGAGATGTTGTGACAAACCGGTGATGGTGGATGGGGAGTGGGGTGAGACACCACCGACTCTATGAATGGAGCTATCCTCTGATGAGTCCCAAGATGTTATGTCGCGATGGTCGGTAGCATGCCGGAAAATCAAGTGTAGAATGCCGACCTGACTAAACCTCGCTTCTCCCTACTAGTAATATGAGATGTATGGGCCGGCCCTCTCTGAAAATATGTTTTGCCCACACTGCGGGAGATGATAGATCTCAGATCAAATTGAGCTCCAGACTCTGAGCATCCATAAGCTCCGCCAACCTAGTGTAAGACGATCAAGGTCGAATTACGACCTCCTACTCAAAGTAATGATGGCGATCAACCACCGGTGGAGAAGTATATCCTCCTAACATCTCTATCAACCAGAGAGGATGAAATTGGTTTGTATAACGGTGAAGTCAAAACAAGAAACTCTCAACATCCGAACGCGCTCCATCTCCCTAATCGGTATGATACCGCTTGATCATGTTTTGTTCCTTCTATGTTAGATGAGAGGAGGAGAGCGACCCATACTTGGGGAGGCAATCCCTCTTAGGGAGCCTTACCTTAGAGGGTGCATGAGGGTGCCACCCAAAAGACAGAAACCATGGGGCACTAAAACCGGGTCTGTCGGTACTATCACGAAAGCGTGATTTCCATTACTTTCCTCTTCAATGAGGAGATTTCAAAATCTAAAGGTAGATTGACCGATGACCACTTTTGCCACACCATCTACCTAGCGTGTGAGGGGAGTGCCCTCACATGTGATCCTCACCCCTCAAATCTCAAGTGGATAAGGTGTGCAATCCAACGGGAAGTCTCCAAGGCATCCATGCCACAGGGAAAATAAATACAAACTTCTATGAGCCATTAAATCAACGCAAAATAAAAAAGACTAACCATAGACCGATGTGAGAATCTAAATAAGAAATGAGCTTATCGCATTTTGTTGATTTTGAATTTGAATTGAAAATTTGAACCCACATCCAACATCTAAGTGGGTTCAAATGGATTTGAGAAGATTTAGAAATTTGATTGAAAGAGAATTTGAATATGACTAAATAAATTTGGGTATGTTGAAAATGGATTCAAATATTTTTGAAGGATGTTTCCATTCATGTTTGTTTGAATTTTGATTTTGATTTTGAGGACCCTTTCCTTAACAAATTTGGGTATGTTAAAGTAAGGGTCAATTGATTTTGTTTTTGATTTGGTGTTTTACTTACTTAGCAAATTTGGGTATGCTATGAAATGTTTGAAAATAATTGTTTCTTTTGTGAATTTTATTTTGATTTTGAATGGAATTAATTCTTAGCAAATTTAGGTATGCTAAGTGAAGAACCCAAGTGTGTTTTGTTTGATTTTTGAAAATAGGATTCTTAGAAAATTTGAGTATGCTAAGGAAATCCTAATGTGTTTCATTTATTTTGATTTGTTTTTGATTAAAAGTGGAGATTTTACTTTAGCAAATATGATATGTTAAAGATGAAGTCCCACTTAATTTTTGTGGAATGAAAATTTTACTTAGAAAATTTGAATATGCTAAATGAAAAAAAGATGTGTTCAAAATTTTGTGTTTTTGAAAATGGAACTTCTCTTAGCAAATTTGACATGCTAAAGAATGAAGTTCCAAAAGTGTTTGAAAATTTTGATTTTGAATTTGAGACTTCACTTAGCAAATTTGAGTATGCTAAATGAAGTTCCAAATATTTTGAAAATTTTTATTTATTTTGAATTTGAAGACTTCACTTAGCAAATTTGAGTATGCTAAATGAAGTTCAAATATGTTTGAAATTTTGATTTTGAATTTGGAGACTTCACTTAGCAAATTTGAGTATGAATGAAGTTCCAAATGTGTTTGAAAATTATTTTGAATTTGGAGACTTCACTTAGAAAATTTGAGTATGCTAAATAAAGTTCCAAATGTGTTTGAAAATGTTTGATTTTGAATTTGGAGACTTCACTTAGCAAATTTGATATGTTAAATGAAGTTCCAAATGTGTTTGCAATTTTTTTTATTTTTCTTATTTTGAATTTGGAGACTTCACTTAGTAAATTTGAGTATGCTAAATAAAGTTCCAAATATGTTCAAAATTTTTTGAAAATATGATTTTTTTTAAAAGAAGGCTTCCATTAAACAAATTTGGGTATGTAGAATGGAGATCAATCTTATTTTGAAATGTGAAAATTTTGATTATTGCTTTTTTTGAAAGAGGGAATTCCAACTTAATCATATATGGGATATGTTTAAGTGGGATTTCCAAATGATATTATTTTATTGAATGAAATCTTCATTCAATAAATTTAGGAATATTAAATGAAGATGTTCATATGTACTTTGGAAAATTTTAGTTTTATTTGAAAATGAAACTTCCATTCAATAGGTGTGAGTGTATTGAATGGAAAGGTTCATATGTGCTTTTTGAAAACTTTTTTTTGATTTTGATTTTGACTTTTGGAAAGATGATTGTTCATTTTATTTTGAAAATGAAATCTTCATCCAAATGAATTGAAGGAAGATGTTCATTTGTGCTTTTGGAAAAGATCATTAGTTTTATTTTTTTGAAAATCTACATGTTTATGAGAATTGTTAAATGAGGGTGATTTAAGAAATTTTGTGGAAAATATTTTATTATTTTTTTGAAAGAGTGCTTTTGAAAAGCAAGATTCTATGAAATTTATTTTTTATTATTTTAGAATGAACCTTTCCTTATCATAAAAAAATGATAAGGAGGAAGTCTTTAAATGTTTCTTTTTTAGATATTTTATTTTACCCATTGAGAACCCAATGAGGGTTTTAAGACCAACAAGGTGAGGTCCTAAAACCTAAAGATGTTTTAACTCAATTTAAGAAAGCCAATAAAAAAGATAGTCTGGATTCATACCAAAGTACAAACCCACTCGATAAGACAATGATCATTTACCAAAGATGGAGAGGAACCATCCCTGAGTCGCAAAAAATCTGGTGAAAAATTCTATATTTATATCTTCATCTATCCTTCTCCTTTGAAAGAAGGATAAATGAAATAGAAATATATAAAAATTCATCTTGGACACCATAGATCCAGATATATTCTTATTGAGTGATCGGTATGACATTGAGGAGAGGTGTACTATCTCAAAGATAGAAGTCACCACCCTACAAATGGACCTAATCACCTCAATAAGGACTCCTAAGGATAATGGATATGTACCAGAGATTCTTCCCTACTTTACATGGAAAGAAAAGTTGGGTTTATTTTAAACTGGTTTGTTAAGTTCTATCAAGCAAGCCCCATAGTTACATAAGGATGAGATCTTAGAAAACTCTCGATTAAGGTAAATGATCATTGTCTCCAAAGATTTAAATAGAAGGACTATCAATCGATTATTTATGAAGATCAAATGGGATTGATCAAAGAGGAGTTATTATCAAGCCAAAAGAAGATAAGTAGAGATGCCGATGCTAGGAAACCTAGAGCATCTCAAACTATCCTAAAATTGGGCTTTACATTTTGAAATTGATTTAGTTTGTTTGAGTTGTATTTTTATTAGAATTTTAGGACTTAAGAAAATGCCTAAGAGGTGAGGAATTATGCTTATGGCCCACAAAGGGGAGAAGCAACCTAACCTAAATCTAGGAGCTTGGGGCCAACAACCTAAATCTAAGGCAAAATGGGTATTTGGTTTGCTCCATAAGAGACAAACCACCGATGCTTGGACTTACAACCCTCGGGTGCCAACTAACTAACTCCTCTATGATTTTAAATACATGTAGCAAGTCATATGCTTATGCAAGATAGTTATTATATTTAGAAAGAGACTAAGTCCTTAAACTCACTCCTAAAGAGACTAGATCATGTAAAGGCATGCTTCAAATGACCTAAATCTAATGCATTTCAAATTTCATTTTGATAATTATTTTGACTCAGCTAATAGATTCATATGACTAATGCATGAGAAATAAGATTATTGGCCAAAAAAGAAGGAGGAGGTGAGTTTCCACCATCAAAGGTCAAGCCAAGTTCTCTAAAAGGTGGAAGCCCTCCAATCAAGAGTGAAATAAGATGCATTTATGCATGATATTATAAAGAAATGCTCATCTAAGGGGTTGCTAATTCTTTTATCTTGATTTTACTTTTAGAGGTTATGAGTTATTTTATTTTAATTTGAATTGTTAAGTTTGGTATATATTTTTTTCCTAAAGAGCCTAATCCACATCCAGCCATACATAAAGCAAGGAAGAAACTAGAAAATCATGCCACTTAATGCAAAAGCTAAACAAATCATCAATCAATTTATAAAGCTAATCAAAAGAATAAAGGCCATTTGTAATCGCACCACCGCACCCAAAAAATATCAAATTGGGTAGCTCTACCCTTTATACAACCTAGATTAAAATGAATTAAATAATTAAGCAAAGGAATTTATATTATGGGGTCTTCAAGCTTTATTCTTTTTTATTCTTTCTTCTTTCTTCTTTTGGTTCCTTCTTTTGGATGGTTGGTAGGTGAATTCTCCAAGGCTTCACATGGTGCATAAGATGAGATCTTGTAACCAATGCTCATCCTAATCCCCATAACAAATCATTCCAAAATCCTACTTATATAAATTTTTACATGAAAAGGAAAAGTAGAAATCTAACCAACACTAAAATAAAGGTTAGCAAAACACACCACATAAATCCCAAGCATGTATATTGGACTTATCACCCACACATGGGTGACTAAGTCCACTGGCCTATGGATTATGCTTAGGGTATAAGCACCGCAAGCAAAAGCATTTATATTTTTATTTATGATAATGCCCTTTAGCACAATCCCCAATAGAAAAGAATAATTAGACTAGGCATATCCTATCATTCATTCTATGAGCATACACTCTAACATCTAGTCTAAAACATTTATCAAAAAACAAAACATAACATCAAACCATGCGCCGACCTAACCTAAAGCTAGAAGTGGTGACTTAGGCTAATGTGTGTGCTTTGAAGGTTTGTGTGGTATGCTTAGCTATGACTTTAGGTTTAAATTTTCTAAGTGTGAAGAACATGTTCAACTTAGAGGAGGGTTTCATTTAAGTTGTTTAATTATTTTGGGTTGATTTTATTTCATGTTTTATTTATTCAAGTAAAATCCTAATTAATTACTTGTTATGAAGAGAGAGAAGAGAAGAGAACTTCTCTTTCCCTAACCTAAGTAATTTCTAAAGTAATTCACATTTTTATTTCATTTAGTGAATTTTTTTGATTACATTTTAATTAATCCTAAGTTTAGATAAACTCTAAACAAACCTATTCAAAAAGAAAGGCATTTTAAGATTAAATAAAATGAATCAAAATTCACATAACACACATTACTTCATTTTTCCCAACATATAACATGCATATGGATGGACCCTAAGCATATCTATACATGAAATGAGAATTTTAACACACTTTATGATGCATGCTAAGTAATCCATTTAAGAAAATTTAGAAGTTGAATATGCATTTTTTTCTTAAGTAGAAAAGATTTTCTTATCCAAATTTCACATACATATATGAAAGTAAGAAAGGCATAAGTGAGTACAACACCCATTGTTAACTAGAGGTGTAAGATACAAGACCTACTTAGGCTACTTAAAGCCTCAAACGTTGTCTGACTAATATACCACTTTCCTTAATATAAACATATATATAAAAGAAATGAAATGGAAAAGAATATGCAAAAGTTGTATAGTTTATTTTTGTTTATGCAATTTATTCATGCATAGTATCCTTCTTATGATACATAGGGATGAATAGATAGAATTAGGTAAGTGTTAGGTTCCTTTCAAATGAACCCTACATCTTACCAACTCCTATTCAAAACTATGCTAATATAAAAAAAAGATATGAATAGCACACTTTTAGATTTGATATTTCATTTATAAGTTTTGAAAATATTTTGGATTTAGTAGTGATAATAGCCATTCATATTTTACTTTAGCCAACACATGCAATTTGACATAAAGTAAACAATTTCATTTTAAAATTTTGAAACATGAAATTATGAATGCATGAATCACATGATATACAATTAACATGTTGGGAAAGATCTGAAGCAATGAAAACATGTAAACGAACTCACTTTACTTAAATCCTAAAGACATTCTATGAAATAAGAAATTTAAATAAATCAAAGTGAATTCAAAATGATTTTGTTTAGTTTGATTTAATTTAAAAAAAGTGAGATGAGTTTGCTATTCCTAACCCATTCCCACATGTGTTTTGTATTTTATTTAATGATAAAAATTTATTTTAATTGATTAGGTTAAGGTAAGAATTAGTTAATTAACCCTTACCTACACCACCTTTAAAATTAACTAATTATGAGCCAATGAGATGACATAAACCCACAAGGAATTTAAATTTTCAATGCACCTAATAAGAAAAACTAATGCAATTTGGCTCACAATCATAAAAGTTAATTAAGCTAAGGGTTTAACTTAAGTAATTTAAAACACCCCACATGAGGGTTTTGATTTTCTTAATTGAACTTAGGCTAAAACACCTAAGCATCTACCCAAAGTAGATTAATTAAGTTAGAAACTTTTTAGAATTTTTGAGAATTGTTTAAAGGGATAATTAATGAATTAACCCTTAATTAAGAGGGGATTAAGGAAGAAAAGGGGGTTTAGGGAATAGCTTAGGAAATGCCCCAAAATTATTCCATAAACCTCTCATGGATCTAACCTAATCAAACTTAATCAAAGGGATTAAACCACTAATCACACCTTAATTATAATTACATATGAAGGGTAATTAGGAATGATATATTTTCCCCAATTAACCTCAATAAATCCCAAGAAAATTAGGGAGGTCATGTCAAAATGAATCCTAAGAAATTTGATTAATCGGTGATTAATTAGAATTAGCAAATTAACATTTCTAAAAAACCCAAATTTAGAGAGAATTCAAAATCATTAAAATTTTTTAGAATATTCTATTAAATTATCTCCATGGCATTTTTCCTTTATTTTTTTGAATTTTATCAAGGAGTTATGAATTTTAAATTAATTAGAATAATAATCCCTAACTAATCCCTACCTAATACCATCTCACGGTGTGATGCATGGTGGCAGTGGTCAGTGCGCTTTACACGCTTCATGTCATGAGATACCCACTTAAATATCACATCAAAGTATGTGGCACGCTTATCCTTAGCTTTCGATCAAAGATCGATTTAGATCACCACATAAAGGATAATGAATATTAAATCTAATAATCTCACCATCCATCTAAAATGTGATGGATGGTTGAGATGATCTTCCCCCAATGAATGTGAATCCATGATCAAGGGAGATAGCTCGATCTAGCATGATTCATTGACTCAACCCACACCATCTAAAGGAAAACCAATCCAATGGTGGATCAAAACATGAAAATTTTCACAAAGGACCAACACCTCTTTTTAAGTGGTCAAAAAAATCATAACCTCATGAGGTGATCACCCACTCGATCTGGAGGTAGCTTTAGTGGAGATGAAGCCCTGAAGTCTAGTCAAGGTTGAGGATGAATGGGTGGACCAACTCCTCTTACTCCTTGCTTTGATTGAATTGAGCTTTCCCTTGCCTGGAACTTCAAAGAAAGCTTGGGCAAGATCAACTTGGTCCTGATGATGAGTGCAAAGGAATTGGAAGATCAAGTGTGAGAGTTGATTCAATGGACCTCCCTATTTTCACTTGAAAATCAAGAATGTAGAATCCAATTCTCTCTTGGGAAAGCTCTAAAGTGTTCTAAGAGTTCCCTCTATCAATCAAGAGGAATGATTTGGGAATTAGGGAGTATATCCCCCAAGGCAATGATGTCGAATGAGCTTACCATTTTGATCCAATTGACTATGGAGGGTTTTGTTAGATCAATGCACATGGTTGATTTGGCCAGAGGAGTGGAATGCTAACTCCCCATGTGCTTGAATTGAGCTTAGGGGGGAGTTTGAAATTTCAATTTCAAGGCTAAGGGTCGGGTTTGGTCCATGGCTCAAATGGGCTAACCCAAACCCATTGTGTTGGGTGCACCACTCATCACTATGTCCCCTTGAGCTTTTAGGAAAGGCTCAAGTGATTGTGATGAGGGTATGACCAAATACCCATGGATTGCCAAAATTTGTTCTATGGCCTAGGGTAAAATGGTTTTTATTTTTTTCAATTTGATATGTTTGGTATTGAGAAATAGGTTTGGCCAAGTTTCATTATTTGGATTCATTTGATAGGGTTTGGCTCATGTTGACCCATTTAGGTCAAAATGGGTCAACTTGGGTCAAGTTGACCAATTGGTCAAATTGGGTCAAACCAAGGGTTGGGTCAAGTTCATATGACCATTTGAAATATTTTGGTGGCTTTGGTCAATTTGATTAGATTTATTTGGCTCATATGATTTAGGTCAAATGGGTCAAGTTGACCATTTGACCCATTTGACCTATTTGGTCAAGGTAGGTTTAGGTTAGTCATATGGAGTGGATTGGTATCTTTATTTCCAATCAATTTGGTTAAGTTCAATTTTGGCTCAACATGACCCTTTAGTCATGTTGGGTCTAAGGTCAATTGGGCTTAGGTTTAGTTGCCAATTGAGGCTTTGGTCAAGTTCCACAAGTGATTTGGAATGGACTTGACCCATTGGTTTCAATCAATTTGGCTTAGATCAAGTTTTGACACATTTTGGCCCTTTTAGGTCAAAATGGGTCAACTTGGGTCAAGTGGCCAATTGGGCTAGGTTAGGCTCAAATGTTGATTGGTCAAGTTCAAACATAGTCATGAATGAACTTAGATCAATGGTTTCAATCAATTTGGCCTAAGGATTTGGCTATTTTGGGTTTCATTTTGGCTAAGTGTTGACTTGGTCAACCCTTAGTTTGACTTGGTTTGACCCAATTTGATTGATTGATCATCCCATGATGATTGTTGATCATGATGAGAGTATATGAGTTTGTTCAATCCTTTGGTTAGATCAAATTTGGCTCATAAGGGTTTTTTAGGTCACTTTATCAAGAACCCTAAGTGGGTCAAATGGCTTGGTCAAAGCTTGATTTGTTGATTGATCTTGTATATGGACTTATGATTGAAATATAAATCCATTTACAAGTGGTTTGAAGTCAAAGGATTTTGATCATTTGAAAATTTATATTCAAAGGTGAATATGAAGTTTTGGGTTTGATTTTTTTGATTTGTTTTGATTTGGGATTGAGTTTGATTTATATATGAACTCATGATAGGATTGATTGAACCATGAGAGAAAATCAAGAGTTTGGCTTGATTTGAATTGATTTGGCTAAGTTCAAGATTTAGGAAAAGGCTTAGATTTGATTTTGAATTTATTTGAATTTTGATTTTGGAGTTGGTTTTGATTGTTTGAATTTATATTTCATTTATATATGAATATAAATGAGAATATAAATTGATCATGATAAAAATTTCAAGAATTTGAAGATTTAATCATGATTTGGGATAACCATTAAAGGGAATTTAAAGGACTTAGAAAATTTTAATTTGAAATTTAATTTTTTTAATTGATTTGATTGATTTATATTTATATTTCATTTATATATGAGAATATAAATGAGAATATAAATGATTTGAGAAAATCATGAATTTGATGGTTGATCAAAGTTTAGTTAAATCCATTAATGGAAAATTAAGTTATAAGAATTTCAAGGATTTTGAATTTGGAATTTAATTGGGTTTGATTTGATTGATTATATTTATATTTCATTTATATATGAATATAAATGAGAATATAAATAAGTTTTGAGAAAATCCCATGAATTTGAAGTGATTTGAATTAAGGTTTAAAGTTGATTTTAGCTAAGTCCAATGTAAATTAAAGGACTTAAGAAAATTTTCATGAATTGATTTGGATTTTTGGGTTTGATTTGATGGGTTTGAATTTATATTTCATTTATATATGAATATAAATGAGAATATAAATGAATTATGAGAAATTCTCAAAGATTTGAATAGATTTGAATGGATTTGAATCATGATTTTGGTTAAGTCCTTAAGGGAAGCTTAAGGACTTATTTTGATGGATTTTTCATGGTTTTCAATCATGATTTCAATCATGGATTGATTTGAGTTTGAGAAAATCAAATAATTGATTTGGAGTTTGAATTGAAGAAGGAAAGTGAGGATGGTTAAGCTAAGGGTAGAAATTTTCCTAACACCCCAAGGCATGACCTATTCCTATGGCTAACTTTTCTAAGTCTAGGGCTAGTTGAGTATCCACCTAATCACTAGATGTGTCTTAAGACTAAGGAACTCTTAAAGTCTAAGAGAAGTCCTATGTCTAAGATGGAGGGTTGAGAGCTCATTCTAAAATGAGGTCAATAACCCCAAGGCATGACATCCTATGGCTAACTCTTCTAAGTCTCTGGCTTCTAATCTAATCACTAGTGTCTTAAGACTGGAACTTTTAAGAGAGAAGCCCATGTCTAAGATGGAGGGGTTGAGAGCTCATTCTAAAAGTGAGGTCAGCAAGGATCGCCCAAAGGGTAGACCTACCTGAGGAATTTGATGCAATCCATATCCTAAGGTTTCGTACCACCTTCTTTCAAGAATTTGATGGCGCGGAGAACCCGAGGTAGCATTTCAATTTCATTATTGCAACACCGGGTGGATGCTTTACTTTCTCTCTTCAAGCTTAGGTATATGCTGATTGGTACGTAAACTTCACAATAGTTCAACTAAGACTTTTGCTGAGTTGGAGGAACTCTTTATCAAGAGGTTTGCTAGAGCTTATCAAAGTGCAGTATGATCTCATTGTCCTCAATAAAACCCGTGAGTCCTCATTACATTCTATGGCATAATTTGAGTATGAAATGAACCACAAGTCAACAACATGCCATCTAGATTCTGCATAAGAATATCCATGACTCGATCGCCTTCATGCTCAAAGGCTTCAACATTAAAACTTTTGAGAAATTAATCAATAAGGTGGCTAGCTTACAAGAAGAAGACAAATAAAGCCAAAGCCGCAGAAGGTACATGAGAAGAAACCAGGGGCAGTGATAGCAGTGGATAAGGGGAAATAGCCGGACAGAGAGTGAGAGACCTGCTCAGCCATCCTTCCTTTTCTACCACCATTGAGGCCTCTACCTCCATAAAGCTCCATGGACATCACCCTCCTCACCACATCATCAGAGTGGTACACATACCGCCATCATACTATGATCCACCTACTCTTTGGATAAACTTAACAAGCCTTATTCATTTAAGAGGGAGGTAATCGAAGATCTTTAAGAATCTCTTAAAGAAGCGATTTTAGCTACCCAAACCTAGAGACTGAGGAAGTGGGCAAAAGCCATGATCCTAACTTTCCCCTATCACCATATGCTATGTTTGGAAGATTGCTTCACATTTAAGGATTGGGCTTGAACATAGCTTCTATAGTTATCCCAAGGAATACCTTGGAACAACCATCTAGTTCCATTAGGGTAATCCTTGGGATACTGTGATCCTTCCAAAACCAAAGAAGGTTGGGATATCTCCATATCCAAAATCTCTAAGAAAAATTGTCAAGAAGATCACAGTTAGCTCAAACCTCCAACATCAAGGAAGGTTTGCAAGTTGCTGCCAACTAGGAAAGGGGGACCAAAGTAGCAACATGTAGTGATACCAGTGCAACCACCAACCTAGTCCAACCTCCCCTCACTGCATAGCTACTACACATGTGATTACCCACTTTTCTTCTTCTCTAGTACATCTTATATTTATGGATGAGGGCATCAAATACCTCACCCCTTTTACTTTACTTGATTTCTACTATATACCTCCTATCAAATCTAAGAAATTAGAGAATAAAACTAACTTGAATTAGATTTGTGTCACTTCTGATGGGTTGTCTAAATTTATTCCTAATAACTCTTCAAGTCTAAACAATAACTATAACAAGTCTGATCTTCCTCTTTATGAATTAGAGTTGGATTTTCCACTCACTCTACACTTGGAATCAGACTTGTCCCATAGGAGAAGTTGTGGTGAGCCCTGACGTGCATGTAGAACCTTCCATTACCCTGCCACAAGAGATCACCAAGTCAACCTCCATAGTGGCAAGGTTCTACCTCCTGGCAGACCTCAAGATAAAGGGAAACAAGTCATTGATCGAGGATTGAGAAGCCCTCCAAGATGCTCCACCTTGGATATGCTTGTGGAGGATAAGCCTTGTTGGACTATAATGTCCCTCTCACCTAAGAAAGTTGTCATCTAACATATATATGCCCTTCTCTTATTATCCAAAGAGATGAGGAATCATTAATCAAGGCTCTCCTTGATCAGATATGCTTAACTCACCTCACTATTGATGAGGAGGCACATTATTCTGAGAAGCTCAGATCACTTTCACATGAAGACCTTCTGGGGACATGGAGCACAACCGCCCTCTATTACATGGGCGATTCTACATTAAGAATTCTCATCAATCCAGGTACAACGATGAACATTATGAGTCTAAAGACCCTTGCCTATTTGAGGATTGACCTCTCCACACTCCAAAGAGATCGGATAATGTTGAGATGATTCAATGAACAAGGTGAGGGCTTTAAGTTCCATATTGTTACCTTTGGAGATAGATTGGAAGAAAGCCAAGTTTTATAACATCATTGATTCAAATACTTCATTCACCACTTTGCTCGTAGGCCTTGGATACATCAAACAAGATGATTCCATCCTCCCTCCATCAATGCATTAAGTTCAGGAAGGATGAGATCGAGTATTGTGCCAAAGGAGATGGAAGCCATTTTTAGTTAGATAGGTTAAGATATATGAGGATGTGACCTACTATCTTCCTCAAAACACCCTTTCTCATGAACTTGGACAAAATTCAAATTCAAAAGAAAAAGAAAATAAGAAAAAGAAAAAGAAAAAGAAAGAGAAAAGAAACATGAAAATCCAAGTGAACAAGAAAGAGAAATTGAAGAATAAATAGTGCAACATATCACATTCCACCCACAGTTCATTTCATCATATGGACATGTGGTAGATGACTCCCTCCGTGTGAGGCAGGCAAATAGAGGTTCCTGAGGTGGAAGACTCCGGTTGGCCATCACCAATAGGTGTTATGTTCTAGTTCATAGAGTACCCTTACTATTCATAGATTTGGAATCCATCAGGATGAGTCTAATGTTACTATTATGCCAACCAACCCTCTCAATTCATTGGAGGTGACACTGAGAACAACAATGAAGACGACCTCCAAAAGCAAAGTATTCTCAAATGTATGTAAAACTATTAGCAAGTAGGAACCTTAGCTCTAACCTCACTTTCATCTCAAAAGTTGAAGGTTTAGTAGTTAAAGAAGCCCCTAAGTCTTCCTGTGGATATGAAGTCAAGAGATTCTTTTTTGGGATCATCCTCCTCAAGTCCCAAGTTGATGTAGAACTTGAGGAGAATTCATAAAGAATTAATGGAATTACCTTTGACTGCCTTGTTTTTAATCTTGCAAAGAAGGTATTCCTTATTCATGGTCTAAGCATAGTCGAGTACTTTGAAAAGCTATGGAACAACATAGTGTGGATGCACAATCAAGATTAGATTGAGTACAAGGTCCAATGATGATTACGCTAGTTGTCACCAATCATGAGTCGATAGGTTATTTTCACACCAAACTAACTTATGAGGATGTGTGTTTAGAAACCTTAGATGATCTGATGATCTCCAAATCAAAGATGAACCACTAGAATTTGAAGAGGAGATTCATTCAAAATTAACAAGCTTAAAGAAATCAACCTCAAGATAGAAGAAAATCCATGCCCATACATCGTCATTGAATGAAGAAGAAACCAATGACTTAGTTAGGCTATTGACCGAAGTTTAAAAATGACTTTGCATGGAGTTATGAAGAGATGCCCATTATCTCCTCGACATAACTTTAAACTAGCAATAGATCCTAGCGCTAACTATCAAGCAAGCTCCTAGACATGCAATTAGAAATCAACATGTCATTTCTAAAGTTAAGAAATTGATCGATGCCGGTTTCATCGTGAAGAAAAATATCCTACCTTAGCTAGTGTCATCCTGCTAAGAAGAAGAATGGTCAAATTCACATATACGTCAATTTTAGGGATTTAAATATGGCATATCCTAAGGATGAGTTTTCTCTTCCTATACCAGAATTAATGGTGGACATCGCCTCATCTCATGCAGCTTTTTTCCTTCTTGGATGGGTCATCCGGCTATAACAAAATCAAGATGGCCCTCGGGAATGAAAGAAACATTGCTTTTGAACCCCATCGGAATCTATTGTTATAGGGTCATGCCTTTTAACCAAAAATGCCGGTGCTACATACTCAAGCCATGATTCAAATCTTGAATGAACTCATCCATCATCAGGTTGAATGTTATATTAATGATCTAGTAGTCAAGAGTAGAAAAAAGGAAGACCATCTCTTTAACTTGAGAGTACTTTTCGAACAGTTTAGACAATACAACCTCAAAATGAATCAAGTGTGCATTTAGAGTGGAAATTTCAGGTTTATTGTTCGACATCGTGAATAGAAATAGATCCTAAAAAGATCAAAACTATCTTAGAAATGTCACCTCCTAAGAGTTTAACTCAACTCAGATCTTTCTAAGGATGGTTGGCATATCTAAGATGCTTTATTTCTAACCTATCGGGGAGCTGCAACACATTCTCAGCACTTGTCAAAAAGGATGCCTAATTCAAATGGGATGAGAAGTGCTAGCACGCTTTTGAAGATATTAAACAGTATTTGGTGAAGCTGCCAGTTCTAGCAGCCCCTATCTGTAATATCCATTTCATTATTTCCTAATTTTTGTTTAAGCTAATTAACCCGCCATGGTCAGAAATGGTTGGATCAGAAGTAACCATTTACTTCAAGATGCAACGGAGCAATACGTAACTGAACGTGCATTCATTTTCCTTGTTGCGAATTTCTCCCCAAAATTGCCTATTTTTCATAAACTTATTCCTCATCCTTATATTGATTATATAAAAAGCTTATATTTCTAGCCAAAATTATGTTTATAAACATTCCTTCCTTGAAATCATTTAAGATTTTGAAAATTCTTGGCTATCCATTTTCTCAGCCTTCCTTGATGGAAATCGTTTGGGAGTTTTAACTATTTTGGCTGCTAGGTGAGTTGTAGAATTATTGTGTAGTAAAACGGGGGTTTAGAATTGGCATTTTTGCTAATTTTAGTTTTTTAATTTAAGCAGGTAATTAATAGTGATGTTAGGAGATTTCTTTGGAGATTACTTTGGAGTCGTACATTAACATTCAAGATAAACACTTTCCTATAGAACTAATTATTCTACCAATGGACATTTTGACGTTATACTAGGTATGGATTGGTTGATCAAATATTTTGCAACAATTGAATCTTTGGAAGAGGAGAGTGAAATTTTGCATGCACAGTGAAAATCATTTTATTTTTCTTATGATAAGAATGTCGGTTTCTTGATTAGTGCTGAAGTTGAGTAAATATTTAAGAAGCGGTGAAATGGTATTTCAAATTAGATGTGTTGAATAAGGAGGTGTTTGAATTGAAAAAAACATTTCTTGTTTGAATTTCGATGTGTTTAGGAATTACAGTTACCACCAACACAGAAGTGTTTGGGATTGATGTACAACGGTACAATACATAAATCTCCTTACAGGTTGCCATCAATACTAGATTGGTATATTGTTATAAACAAACTCGATCATAGAATATGATCACATACCTCCAAAATCTAAAACACATGGTCAGTCTTCTGACTTGAATTGTTCTTCGATTGTCCATGGGTCACAATGAAAAGGCGACTTAAGTGTAGCTATGCAACCTCTCTAAATTCCTTTCCATGTAGGAAGTAAATCTACCATCTCAGTGAGGCGATCAATTTTTTACCATGAAGTCTTACAATTTCTTTAACATATAATCTGATAATTTTGATTTAAAATATGTTAAATCAGAATGTGATAAATAGGGAAATGTCAGAAAATTGATGAAGGCTATGTTAAAGATCATGCAGATAGGCAAAGAGACGGATGAGCGTGATTAGGGATCTTTATCCCACTGCATTTTGGTTGGGGTCGTTAATGTCAATGTCATGATTGGTATGTGAGTATGGTTCATTACCTTGACTTTAGGGAGGCTTGTGAAATGAATGAAAGTCAAACCCCATGCAATTATAAATGACATTTCAGAAAATGATTTGATATAAATTGGCGAAATGATTTAATGAAAATGCTCCTTGACATTGATCGGTATGTACCTACATATTACCTCTGATTATTCTTATATTGCTACATTTCTCTGACATTGTTGATTCGATGTTCATTATCGATGATTTACTACAGTTTACCACTTTGTAAATTTTCATGTACTACATTGTTTTCTTGTCTTGTCTTGAGCTTACTTTAGCATTCTTGTCTCACTAAGCTTTTAACTTATGATGCTCTTGTTGATAATTTTAGGAAAAAGGCAATTTGGGAAAAGTTTTTTTGTTGAATAGTATAGTTTTGGGAAGCTTAAAGGCTTTTTTGGAGTGCATACAAATTAAATGTCTTTAGTTGCTCGTATTTATTTTTTAATGATTTCATGCTTCTAGTATTTGTGATATGAATTAAGTTAAGTAGTATGTAATTCAAATAGTTTAGTGATGATTTGATTAGATACACCTTTCACTTGCTCGTTCCTTGAAACAGTTAAAGTGTTGGTGAAATCTTTGTCCAATCGAGTCATCCTCTTCTGTTACACTTCCATAGCATAATCATCAGTGACACTATGGCGCCACTCATCCTCTACATGCGCATTGGAAGACTCTCTCTGCTTTGTTGGCCCAATGATGAGGAAAGGAGAGTGCTCTCTACATCATCGTCTTCTTGTGGAAGTGAACTATCCACCTATTGAGAAATATTGCCTAGCCTTGATCTTTGCCTCCTAAAAGCTACGACACTATATGCTTTCTCATAAGATGATCTTGATTTCTAGAACCAATCCACTACAGTATCTCATGACATGACCAATGCTATCTGGATGTTTGGCATAATGGTCCATGATACTCTCAAAGTTTAATATCACATTCATACCCTGTAGTAAAGGATAAGCACTATGATTTCTTAGCGGACACCCACTTCCGATTCTGCAGGATCTCCTTGATGAATAAATCATGAACTTAGGGGAGGTTGACAACCATCAATGGGAGATGTATTTTGATGGTGTAGCTTCTTTTCATAAATGGGAAGCACCACGATCTACACTTCTAGGAAAGGTAGAGGTAGGAATAGTTCTCCTAACTCCAAACGGCGATGTGATGGGATTCTCATACTATCTTTCTAACCCCTGCACCAACAATGAAGCTGAGTATAAGGCTTTGATTACCAATTTAGAGTTAGCTATCACAGTGTGTGTCAAGAGCATTAATATCTTTAGGGATTCCCAGTTGGTTATCTACTAGAATGTTGAGTCCTATAAGGTTCTCAAACCCAAGCTTCGTCATTACCATGAGTATACCATGAAACTGTTGGCCAAAATCCTTGAAGTCACCATTTATAAGGTTCCCTGAGCAGAGAACATAGTGGTAGATGCTTTGGTCAAACTTGCCAAAGAATTGGCATGTCTGGAAGATGAGTCCATTCTAATAAGGGTCCAAAATAGACAAGTTCTATCCCTTATTAATGCTGAACTCATCGAGACTTTCTCTTAAAGGGAGATTATGTTACTATAAGGACAAGGAGGGATTGAGGCAACCATTCATAGATTATGAACATCGATAAACTACCTCAAGAATAGTCACAAGCCTATCGGGTGAAATAGAGAGCTCTCTCCTCTGCTCTCATTAATGGCACCCTGTACTGACGGTCCTTTGATCAAATGTGATTACGTTGTTTAGACAAAAAAAGCCGCATTTGAAGGTACATTCAAGTTATGTGGGGCGCATCAATGCGGCAAGATGAAGATGAAGATCAAGACTGGATACTAGGTCTTTAATGATTACAAACATGGATGAAGCTAGGAGATCCATGTGTACGGTGTGGTCTACAACAACCACCCAACATTCTACAATAGCCTCATGGCCATTAGTGTTAAATGCGGTGTGGGTCGATCAATCCTCATTCTTCCAGGGTCATCGATTCATCTCTTATTTGGTACTTTTCCAAGTGGGAAGCAATCCCACTTAGAGGTCACACCTCACATGTGCTTGATTTTTTGCAGAATCATATAATTTATAGGTTTGAGGTGCCTCATGAATTATATATTCGATAAGTGCGCATTCAAAAGCACCAAGATCAAGCTTTGCGAGAAGTATAAATTGGAATACTCTACCATCTACTACCAGAAAATGGCTTTAAAGCATTCAATAAAACTCATTCAAATACTAAAGAAGACTCTTGATGACACGGCGTGGAATGAATTAGTTGAAGCCTTCTACCACACCACATCGGACTATAAATCAATCTCCATTTTCTTTAGTGTAATGGTCCAAAGCCGTTCTACCTTTAGAAGTTCAACTCTCATCACAAAGGATAGCAATGGGTAGCGAAATCACTACAGAGCAGAATAATAAGTTATAATTAGAAGAGCTCAAAGGTTTGGAGGAGAGTCGCCTACAGGCATGCCGAAACCTCGAGTTGTACAAGGACAAAATGATTCAAGCTCACAACAAGCTGGTCCGCCCTAGGTCTTTCCAAGTAGGAGAACTTGTGTTAATCCCATGGAGACCAATTGTTGCTCATCAAAAGATGGGAGGCAAGTTTGAACCCACTTGGAAGGCCCCAATGTCATAGAAGGCCTACCAGGATTTTATTAGCTCATTATAAAGGGAACACTGATGCTTCCAATTAATGGGCTCATTTGAAGAAATATTACATAAATTATGTTTAAAATAATTATCAACAAAAGAATAAAAATTTGATTCCATTTTCAAAATCTTCTCTTCTTTTGAAGTGTTGTTGTTTGTCTTTTGAATCCACCATGGCGTGTTTGGGGTAGGTGTAAGTGTCCCCAAATTCATTCTCTTCATTAGAACATAATCTCATCTATCAGAATAGGTGTGAGGGAACTTGTCATGGAAATCTTAACATTCCCAAGTGTCCTCTTATCTATTCCTCTTCCCTTTCTGAGGTGGAAAGAAGATAATAGAAATAATATATAAATCACCTTATGGATGCCACAGTCATTAGATGTACTTAGTAGGATGATTGGGTATGACATTGAGGAAAGGTGTACTATCTTGAAAGCTAGAAGTCACCACCCTACAGTGGACCTAATCACCAAAATAAGGACTCCCAAGGACATTGGGTCTTCGATGTGTACCAGAGAATCTTCCCCTATTTTATATGGAAAAGTAAAACAGGGTTTATTTTAAACTGAGTTCATTAAATTCCCTACAAGGGCAAGCCCCTATAATTAATTATATCCTAAGGAATGGGGATTCCTTAGGAAAACTCTCAATTAGGTAAATGATGGTTGTAAAAATTTTAATATGGTGGGACTATCAATCGATTAGCTCATTTTGAAGATCAAATGGGTTTGATCAAAAGAAGGAGTTATTATAAAGTGAAGATAAGTAGGAGATGCTCACAATGATAGGAAACCTAGCGAGCATCTCAAACTATCTTATGATTGGGCTTTACTTTTTTGAAATTGATTTAATTTGTTTGAGTTGAATTTTCATTAGAAATTTAGGGGTTATGATTTCATAACACAAGATTAAAGAAATACCTAAGAGGTGAGGATTTATGCTTAGGGCCCATAAAGGGGGAAGCGACCTCAGAACCTAAATTTAGGGAGCTTTGGGGTCAAAAGCACCTAAATCTAAAACAAAAATGGGTATTTGGTTTGCCTCCACAGAGAGGACAAACCACTCAAGCTACTTGGACTTATAACCAGGGTGGCCAACTAACTCCTTCTATGATTTCAAATTTATGTAGGCAAGTAATATGCTTTATGCAAGATATATGGGTTGTTATTTATTTAGAAAGAGACTAAGTCTTTAAACTCACTCCCTAAAGAGACTAGATCATGTATGGGCATGAGTAATGACCTAAATCTAATGCAATTCAGATTTCATTTCATTTTCATTTTTGGACAATCATTTTGACTCAGGCTAATAGGATTCATATGCCTAATGCATGAGAAATAAGATTATTGGCCAAAACTAATGAGAAGGGAGGAGGTGTGTTTTCACCATGGCTTTCATAGGTCAAGCCAAGTTTCTCTAGAAAAGGTGGAAGCTCTCCAATCAAGAGTGAAAATAATATGCATTTGTGCATGATGTTATAAAAGAAATACTCATCCAGCTAAGGGGTTGGTAATTATTTTATCTTAACTTTAAGCTTAAGCTTTAGGTGAAGTTATGAATTCTTTATTTTAATTTTGAATTGTTAGATTTGGTAGAAGATTTATTTTTCTAAGAGCTTAGTCATCATCTAGGCCATACATAAAGTAAGGAATAAACTAGGAAAAGGATGCCACTTAATGCACAAGCTAAACAAATCATCAATCAATTTATAAAGCTAATCATAAGAAAATAAGAGGCCATTATGAACGGGCACCACCACACAAACTCAAAAAATAAATTGGGTAGCCGAGCTCTACCCTTATATAACCCGGATTATAAATGAATTAAATACAATTAAGCAAGGAATTCATTATTATGGGGGTCTTCAAGTGTTATTTCTTCATTCTTCTTTTCTTCTTTCTTCTTCTTTTCTTTTTTCTTCTTTGGTTCTTTCTTTTGGATGGTTGGAAGGTGGATGCTCCAAAAGGCTTCACATGGTACATAAGGCAAAGCCTTATAACCAATGCTCATCCTAATCCTCATAACAATCATTCAAAAATCCTAATTATAAAAAGTAAATGAAAAGGAAAAGTAAATCTAGCTAACACCTGCAAAATAGAGATTAGCCAAACAAACCACACAAATCCCAAGCATGTATATTGGACTTATCACCCCACACATGGGTGACTAAGTCCATCTGGCCTATTGGATTATGCTTAGGGATATAAGCACCTACATAATAAAAGCTTTTATAATTTTTATTTATTATAGTGCCCCTTAAGCACAATCCCCTACAAAAGACAATGGTTAGACTAAGATCATCCTACCATTTAGTCTATGCACATTCACCTTAACATCCAGTCTAAAACATTATATCATAAAATAAAAGCAAACATCAAACCATGCACCGTCCTAACCTCAAGCTAGAAGTGGTGACTTAGCCTAATGTGTGTTCTTTTAAGGTTTGTGTGGTATGCTTAGCTATGGTTTTAAGTTAGAGTTTTCTAAGTATGAAGGATGTTCAACTTAGAGGAGGGTTTCATTTAAGTTGTTTAGAAGTTTTGGGTTGATTTTATTTTGTGTTTTGATTAGGTTCAAGTGAATCTTACAATTAATTACTAAGTTACAAAGAGAGGGAAAAAGAAGTCATTCCCTAACCTAAGTAATTTCTAAAGTGGATTCATGTTTTAGTTTTGCTTAGTGAATGTTTTATTATGTGTTTTAGTTAATCCTAAGTTTAGATGAACTCTAAACAAACATTCAAAAGAAATACATTTTAAAATTAAGTAAGTAAATTCACAAAATAGACATCACTTCATTTCTTTCCCAACATGTATAATAATATGCATATGAATGAATCCTAAGCATATTTATACATACAAATGAGAATGTTTAGCACACTTTATGATGCATGCTAAGTAAGTTACTTAAAATTTGGATGCTTATGAGTGATTTTCATTAAGTAGAAAGAGCGGTTTCTTATCCAATTTTCACATACACATATGAATGTCTAATAGGCATAAGTGAGTACAAAGCCATTGTTATCACTAGGGGTGTAAGGTACCAAACCTACTTAGGGCTACTTAAAGCCTCACAACCCCAGGGTTGTCCAGACTAATATACCACTTTCCTTAAATACAAACATGTGTACAAATAAATGAATGGAAAAGAAAGAATGCAAAAGTTGTGTTAGTTGATTTATTTTTGTTTATGCAATTTATATGTGTAAGTGTAGGTATCCTTCTTAAGTAATAGCATAGGAATGAATAGGAGATGAATTAGGAAAGTGTTAGGTTCTTTTCAAATGAACCAAACACTTTACCAAATCCTATTCAAAACTATGCCAAAAGAGAGGAGAAGGAAAATTGCATTAAACACATCCTTATATTTCACTCACATGCAAGCTTATAGGTAAGATGTAAGTAACACAATTTTAGTTTTGATAATTGATTTATATATTTTGAAAACAATTTGGATTTAATAGTGATAATAGCCACACATATTTCTACTTTAGCCAAAACATGCAATTTGACATAAAGGAAATATTTTCATTTTAAATTTGATTTTTGAATGGCATGAATGTATGAAATCATATGACACATATTTACCATATTGGGAAAGAACTAAAACAATGAAAGCATGTAAATACATTCACTTTAATTAATTCTAAAGACAATCTTAAGATATAAGAAAGCTTAAAGTAAATCAAATCAAGTTTGTTTAATGTGATTTTTTATTTGAGTTTGAGTTTGATCTAATTTTGAAAACATGTGAGGTGAGTTTAATGTTTTTAACCCATTCCACATCTGTTTGGATATTTTGTTCAATTTTAGATGATTAGATCCATTTTATATTTTGATTAGGTTAAGGTATGAATTAAATGTTAATTACCTTACCTACACCACCTTAGCATAGTTAACCAAATAATTATGAGCCAATGAGATGACATAAAATCTCACAAGGAATTTAAATTTTTCCATGCACTTAGAAGAAAAGGGCCTAATGCAATTTGGCTCATGATTAATGATTAATTAAGCTAAGGGGTTTAACTTAAGTAATTTCAAAAAAATACCCTCACACATATGAGTTGAGTTTTAATTTCTTAATATACTTAGGTTCTTGAACACCAAAACATCTAACTCAAGTACATTAATTAAGTTCGGAAAGTTTTAGAATTTTGAAATTAATTAAGGGGTAATTAGTGGATTAACCCCCTTAAGATAAGATGAAGGAAGAAAGGTTTAAGGAATAACTTGAAATACCCCAAAATTATTTCCTAAACCTCCCATTCAGTGAAACAAGCCTTAATTCAATTAAAGGATTAATTCACTAATCAACCCTTAAATAACCATAATTACATTAGGAAGTACTTAGAAATGAATGCAATTTCCCCAATTAAGCAATAAATCCCAAGAAAATTAGGGGAGGCAGAAGTCATCCCCCAAAATATCTCAAGAAATTTAAGATTAATTAGGGAGCAATTAGGAAATTAAGATTTCTAGTAAAACCCAAAATCAGAGAACTACAATATTCAAAATCCATTAAAACCAATTTTAGAATATTCTAGGTTGAATTATCTTTCAGTGGCAGTTTACCTCATATTTGTTTGATTTTTTTCTTGAGAATTAATTTTGAAGTTTAGAGGATTAATTAGAATTATTTAAACCTTAATTAATTCTCTAATCCCTCTGGCCATGATGCGATGTGCTTTACATGCTTCACTCCCTGAAAGACCACTTAAACCTCACGTCGTAGCACCGTGTGGTGATGGTGCTACCCGCTTTTGCCTCAGCCGTTTGATCAAGGATGGGATGAGATTCACCATTCGAGGGAAAAAAATGAATTATAAAATGTGATTTAATATCGGTGGTCCATCCAAAATGCGATGGATGGCCAAAGATCGATCCATGCCATGATCCATGGACCATCCAGAGCCTTGATCGAGCTCATTGGGATGAAATTTTGCACACACCATCTAACCCTAATGGCAAGCACATCTAATGGTTAAAAGTTCATGCCATTAACATTTCTTTCACAAAGGACCAACACACATGGGAATTGAGCTAAAAAAATGGCATACCTCACCGGAGGTGATCATTGACACTTGATTTCTTTAGAGAAGTTTTGTTTGGTTGAGATGAAGCTTTGGTGAAAGTTTTATATCTTGAGGTTGAGTGGATAGCTCAATGGACCAACTCCTCCTCCTATTGAGCTTGGTTTTGATTGAAGTGGATCTCCCCTTGCCTTTGAAACTTGAGAAAGAGCTTGGGCAAGCTCAACTTGGTCCCCTGAAGGAGTGTGCAAAGGGAATTGACTTGGTTTGGTGTATGGAGAAAGTTGGAAAATCCTTAGAGCTCCCCTATTTTTACTTAAGGAAAATCTAGAAATGGAAACTTCTAACTCTCTCTAAAGATCTTAGGATCACTCAAGAATCACTCCTCTGGCTTCCTATGCATCCATCGATAAAGTGTGTGTGAATTGAATGAATTAGGAGTATATCTCCCCTTTGCAATCAGATGACAGCATATGCTTGGCATTTTGATCTAATTTTCCTCATACAAAGTCTGTTTGATCTGTTAGGCTTGCACATGGTCGGTTTGGCCATGGGGTGGGAATATGAACTCCCATGTGCTCAAAATAAATGGAGGGAGGTTTTCCATGTGGCCATTTGAGCCATGTGCTCGATTTTGGCCTTGGGTCAAGTTGGGCTAACCCAATTGGGTTGTGCACCACCTTCCCTAGGGTTCACTTGATCTATTAAGAGAGTATCAAGTAGGTGTGAAGAGGAATTGACCAAATTCCCCATGGATTTGACCAAATTTTACCTTATGGCCTAGGGGTAAAATGGTTATTTGGATATTTTTTGATTTTGGATATGTTGGGTATGTTGAGAAAATAGGTTTGGTCAAGTTTCATTAGATTTGGAGTTCATTTGGTATGGTTTGACTCATGTTGACCCATTTAGGTCAAAATGGGTCAACAAGTTGACCAATTGGTCAAATTGGGTCAAACCAACGGTTGGGTCAAGTTCATATGACCATTTGAATATTTTTGGTGGCTTTGGTTTGATTCAATTTGGTTTAGGTTTGAATTTGGTTCATATGACTTCATTTAGGTCAAATGGGTCAAGTTGACCAATTTGACCCATTTATTTGAGCTAGGTTATGGGTAGGTTTAGGCTTGGTTAGTCATATGAAGTGGATTAAATTCTTTGTTTCCAATCAATTTTGGTTAAGTTTGAATTTTGCTCAACATGACCCTTTAGGTCAAGTTGGGTTCAAGGTCAATTGGGCTAGGTTAGGTCTAGTTGGCCAATTAAGGCTTTGGTCAAGTTCAACAAGTGATTTGGAATTAACTTGACCCATTGATTTCAATTTGGCTTAGATCAAGTTTTGACACATTTTGACTTTTTAGGTCAAGTTGGGTCAACTTGGGTCAAGTAATTAATAGGTTGGCTCAAATGTTGACTTGGTCAAGTTCAAACAATGATCATGAATGACTTGATCAATGGTTTCAAATCAATTTGGCTATGGTGGATGTTGGTTTCATTTTGGCTAAGTGTTGACTTGGTCAACCCTTAGGTTTGACTTGGTTTGACCCAATTTGATTGATTGATCATCTCATGATGAGAGTCATATGTGAGTTTGATTCAATCTATTTTGGTTAGAATTAGAATTTGGCTCATAAGGATAGGATATTTTGGGTCAAGTGAGCCTAAGTGGGTCAAATGGCTTGGTTAAAGCTTGATTTGAGTTTGATTGAACTTATATATGGACTTATGATTGAAAATAAATCCATTGCAAGTGGTTTGAAGTTAAATGGATTTTGACTCATTTGATAATTTCATATTCCAAGGAAGAACATGAATAGATTTGGGGTTTGATTTTTGAATTCAGTTTTGATTAAGTGATTGAAGTTTGTATTTATATTTGGATTCATGATTGAAGGATTGATTGAATCATAAAGAAAATCAAGTTTGGCTTGATTTGAAGTTTATTTGGCTAAGTTCAAGATTTTGACTTAAAGGCTTAGGTTGGATTTGAGTAGGTGAGTTTGATTTTTGGAGTTGGTTTTGGTTTTGAATTTTATTTCATTTATATATGTGGATATAAATGAGATATAAATGGATTATGAGAAAATTTCAAGGATTTGAAGTGGTTTGAGCATGATCTAGGCTAAGTCCTTAAGAGGAAATTAAGGATCTAGGAAAGATTTTGGAATTTGGAATTTGAGTTTTGATTTGATTTGATTGATTTGAATTTATATTTAATTTATATATGTGAATATAAATGATAATATAAATGAGTTATGAGAAAATTTCAAGAGTTTCAATTGATTTGAATATGGTTTAGGCTAAGTCCTTAAGAAGGAATTAAGGGCTTAGGTAAGATTTTTGAACTTTGAATTTGATTGTTGGATTTATTTTGATTTATTTGAATTTATATTTCATTTATATATGTGAATATAAATGAGAATATAAATGAGTGGTGAGAAAATTTCATGAATTTGAATTGATTTGAATATGATTTAGGCTAAGTCCTTAAGATGGAATTAAGGGCTTATGAAAGATTTTTCAACTTGAAATTTAAATCATGGGTTTCAATCATGGATTTCAATCATGTGATATTGATTTGAGTTTGGAGAAAATCAAATAAGATTGATTTGGAGTTTGAGAAAATCAATTAGATTGATTTGGAATTTGACTTGAAGGAAGGAAGGTGAGGAATGGTTCAAGCTAAAGGTAGGCAAATTTTCCTAACACCCCTAAGGCATGACCTATTCCTATGGCTAACCCTTCTAAGTCTCTAGGCTAGCTGAGTGTCCACCTAATCACTAGATGTGTCTTAAGACCAAGGAATTCAAAAGTCTAAGAGAAGTCCTATGTCTAAGGAGGAGGGGTTGAGGCTCATCCTAAAAATGAGGATAACATAACCCAAGAGGCATCCTACTTCAATTATCACAACTAAGTTAGGTATAAGAGAACCCGAGTGGCATCCTTTCTTAGTGAGAATTCCTGGTTATCATCCGTGACACCATTTCATTAAATTTCCCAAGCATGTTTAAAGTAGGAGTGAGATAACCCAAGAGGCATCCTATTCCCTTTAACACGAGCACAAAAATAAACACATATCTTTTGTCTCAGGCTATTTTTGATGTGAGAGCAAGCCCCTTTATGACACTCACTCATTAGGCTGCTTTGGGTCGGGTTCTACATGCTACCTATTAGTATGTCAACATAGTGGTCACTTTTTTTAGAAGATCGAGTCCCTTGCTTTCTTCCCTAACTTGACCATTGCAAAAACGGCGTCTTGTTAGTATGGTAGACTTCCTGCCGAAACTACCTCATGTTGATTTTTTGTTAAGAATATATGAGTCCCGAGCTTTCTTATTGAACTAATCATCATGTCTTAACTAGGTTGAGTATATTTGAGGTTTAGGATAAGTCCCCTGAGGCTCCTTTCCTCTTGACTACATTTGAATTTATATAAGTCCTCGGCATTCACTCGGTAATCACCCTAGGTCGGATGGCACATGTCGAGTCGAATATATTATCCCGACAATAAGTTCGCTATAGGAGGATGTGAGTCCCGAGCTTTCTTCTAGGTTGATTATTTTGAGAGCACCTTAGGTTGGTTGATGTTCGCTATGCTGACAGTGACTCACCCAGTGGATACATCACTCTTAGCAGATGTGAGTCCCTACGCTTTCTCCTTGAGTTGTCCACCAAATACCTATTTGATATATGACTAGCCATGTCAACTTCTCTAGGGTTTTGGATCAAGCCTTTAGCGGCCCCTCTCCCTGCGGGCATTCTATGTGGATAACGTCCTTTACGACACCACTTGGATACTACTCGGGTTACTCTTGGAGTGGACAGTCCCTCTTTCCTAGTAGCCACCCCTGTGGTTGGAGAATTTGTTCAGTAGATGTGCAAATTCTCCCTTTGTTTAGTAAATCTGAGATATATCTAGGCTGATATAAGGTCCTTCTCAGTTTGATCCCTCACAAACTAACAGGGTCCATATTAAAACAAACTAAACAAACAATCAAAATATTCTCTTGTGGATTAAAAATTAAAGCCCCCAAAGGGCCCCTTTTCCCAAGCAGGCATCCTATCTTTAGGGTAGTGTCAATAGAACTCCCTATAAGAATTGTCTGACTACCTGAGTTGAGATAAATCCCCGGGCTATACTCACTCTGTAGTCACCCTTAGGTCAGGTTCAATATATTTTGGCACAAGTAGGTTACCCCAGTGGCCATTCTATTTTAGAAGATGTAAGACAATGATGCATTCTTTCTAGCATGACTGTTGCAAACCGACAGGCAACCCTAGATTGGGTTCAATTTGTTGCCCAAAGCAACCGATCACCCCAGTAATCTTTTTGTAGTAAAACATGTGAGTCACTGAGCTTTCTTTCCTTGAATTGATCATTGCAAATCAAAAGGCACTCCTTTGGTCGGATAATTCTCCCATCGGTCAGGAAGTTACTCCCTTTGGTTCAATAAATCTAAGATAGGTCTAGGCTAATATTAGCTCCTTCTCAGTATGATCCATCACAAACCAACAAAATTCATCAAAATAAATTAAAGAATAAAATTAATCTAGACTATCTTTGAGTTGATTTAAGTCCCCCAATGGAATTCACTCAATAGTCAACCCTAGGTCGAGTTCGATCTGTTGCCTTACCAACCGATCATCCCAGTGGCCCCTTATTTTGGAAGTGTGAGTCCCTATGCTTTCTTCCTAACTTGACCATTGTACACTGAAAGGCACCCTTTTGGTTGGATAGTCCTACCTTGGTTGGTAGACTACTCCATTTGGATTAGTAAATCTAAGTTAGGTCTAGGCCTCCATGGCCCCTACTCAATGCAGTTCATTGCAAACCAACGAAACCCATCAAAACAAATTAAAGAATGAAATTACTCTTGACTATCTTTGAGCTGATTTGAGTCCCCCAGCAGCATTCACTCAATAGTTAGCCCTAGGTCGGGTTCGATCTGTTTCCTTGCCAATCGATCACCCTAGTGGCCCCTTATTTTAGAAGATGTGAGTCCCCACACTTTTTTCCTAACTTGACCATTACACAATGAAATGCATCCTTTTGGTTGGATAGTCCTACCTTATGGTTGGTAGACTACTTCCTTTGGATTGATAAATCTGAGTTACGTCGAGGCCTCCATGGCCCCTACTCAGTGCAATTCATCGCAAACCAACGGAATCCATCAAAACATATTAAATAATGAAATTACTCTTGACTATCTTTGAGCTAATCTAAGTCCCCCAATGGAATTCACTCAATAGTTAGCCCTAGGTCAGGTTCAATCCATTGCCTTGCCAATGGATCACCCCAGTAATTGGTCCCTGCTTTGGAGGATGTAAGTCTACTATGCTTTCTTCCTAGTACAGTTATTGCATACTGAAAGGCACCCCTTTGGTTGGCTAGTACTACTATGTATTTAGTAGACTACACCTTTGGATTGGTAAATCTGAGTTAGGTCTAGGCCTCCATGGCTCCTACTTAGTGTGATCCATCACAAACAAACGGATCCATCTTAAAATCCAAAATCTAAAAAAATATATATGAAACAAATTCAACCCTCCTCCCTTAGTGAAGTCAAACAACAAAAAATAAATAAATCCAATCAATTCTCCCCAGTCAATCAAATCAAAATAATTAAATAATTAAACAAATTAAATCATTTTCCACCAAAGAGACTCAAATCAAACCTCTCATCCCGTGTGGATGATTTGAACATGTTTCCCTAGTGAAAGGTTCACATATCCTATCCCTAGTGGATTCCTCCTTCCCTCTCTTATGTCCTTGACATGAGTAGAGTCACATTCCACTAAGCTCTGGATTCCTTCTACACCTTGGGATAGGAGTGGATCATTTCTGTTAGTGTTTGCGATTGTTCGATGTTGTTGATCATTTTGGTCAGCACCAATAGGTGTTGTGTACCGTCACACCCACACCTTGGCCATTTGTTGACCTCATTTTGGAATGAGCTCTCAACCCCTATCTTAGACATGGGACTTCTCTTAGACTTTAAGATTTCCTTGGTTTTAATACACTTCTAGTGATTAGGTGCACACTCAACCTAGCCCTAGAGACTTAGAAGAGTCAGCCAAAATAGGTCATGCCTTAGGGGTATTAGGAAAACTTGCCTACTCTATAGCTTGAACCAAATCCTCACTCCCTTCTTCAAAGTAAAAACTCCAAATTCATATCAAATCTAACTCTAAACTCAAACCTTGAACCAATTCAATGGATTTTCTCAAATCCTGAATCAATTCCAAATAATTGAAACATATGATCGAAGCCCATGATTGGATTCCAAACTACAAAATATTTTCAAAGTCCTTTGATTCCATCTCATGGACATAGCCTAAATCAAATCTAAATCAATTCAAATTCAAGAAATTTTCTAATAACACATTTATATTCTCATTTATATTGACATTTATAAATGCAATGTAAATTCAAATAATCAAAACTAAACCCAAAAAATCTCAAATTCCAAAATCTTTCTAAGTCACTTTGATTCTCTCTTGGACTTAGCTCAAATCAATCAAATCAATTCAAATTCAAGAATTTTCTCATAACTCATTTATATTCTCATTTATATTCACAAATATAAATTCAAATATCAAAAAATCAATTCAAAATCAAACTCAAATTCAATCAAAATTCATAACCCTTTTCAAGTCAAATTCTTGAACTTAGCCAAATCAATTTCAAATCAAGCCAAACCCTTGATTTTTCTTCATGATTCAATCAATCCTTCAATCATGAATCCAAATATAAACATAAACTTCAATCACCAAACCAAAACTAAATTCAAAAATCAAACTCATGTTCACCCTTTGAACTTGAAATTGTCAATGATCAAAACCCATTTGACTTCAAACCACTTGCAAATGGATTTATATTTCAATCATAAGTCCATATGTGAGTTCAATCAAACTCAAATCAAGCTTTGACCAAGCCATTTGACCTACTTAGGCTCACTTGACCCAAAGTGACCTAAAGTACCCTTATGAGCCAAATTCTAATCCTAACCAAATTGGATTGAACTAAGCCCACCTAAGCCTCACATTATGAGCGCAATCATCATAGATGATCAATCACTCAAATTGGTCAAACCAAGTCAAACCTAAGGGTTGACCAAGTCAACACTTAAAATGAAACCTAAACTAACCAAAATCCACCATAGGCCAAATTGATTGAAACCATTGATCAAAACTCATTCATGATCAATATTTGAACTTGACCAAGTCATCATTTGAACCTAACTAGGATTGACCCACTTGACCCAACTTGACCTAAAAGTCAAAATGTGTCAAAACTTGATCTAAGCCAAATTGATTGAAACCAATGGGTCAAGTTCATTTCAAATCACTTGTTGAACTTGACCAAAGCCCAATTGGCCAACTAACCTAACAATTGACCTTGACCTAAAGTGGTCAAATTGAGCCAAATCAAATATAAACCAAATTGATTAAACAAAGATACCAATCCATTTCAAATGACCAAACATAAACCAACCATGACCAAATAGAAAATGGGTCAACTTGACCCAAAAATGAACCAAATTCAAATATGAATCAAATTGAACCAAACCAATGATGCCAACATATTTCAAATGGTCATATGAACTTGACCCAACCCTTGGTTTGACCCAATTTGACCAATTGGTCAACTTGACCCAAGTTGACACATTTTGACCTAAATGGGTCAACATGAGCCAAAGTATATCAAACCAACTCCAAATTCAATGAAACTTGACCCAGCCCATTTTTCAATCATAACAAACATATTCAAACTAAAATCAAGGTTAAATTACCATTTTACTCCTAGGCCATAGGGTAACCTAAAACCAAAACAACTTGGAATTTGGTCAATTCCTTTTCATTAACACTTGGCATCATCTTAGTGGACCAAATGGTCACTAATGGATATGATGCACATGACCCATTGTTTGGTTGAAGACCAACCCAAGGTCAAAACTGACCACTTCCTTCAAATTGAGCACATGGAAATCCTATCTCCACTCAATTAAACGCATGGCAAGCTTCACCACTCCACTCTTCTGACCAAACCAAATGTCATGCCACCTCTAAAGCCTAACAAACCCACTCAAGGAGGTGTATTGGATCAAAATGGCAAGGAAGCTTGCGGCCATCTGATTCACATAGGGGGGGATATACTCCCCTAATTTCACTTGAATTTCATACTCTTTGAGATTAGATTAAGCTTAGGGAATTTAGAGGAAGCCATTGCAAGTCTCCCCAAGCTTTCTAGAGTGAGTTAAATTTCTCCATTTCTCAGTTTCTCAAAACCAAAAATAGGGGAGCTCAAGTGAAAATCCATCTCACTCAATACGCCAAACCAATCTAATTCCTACTTCGAGCACCCTTAAAGGGCCTAGTCGAACTCATCCCAAGCTTCTTCTAAGCTCCAAAGGCAAGGGAGGTGGGACTTTAATCAAGGCCATGAGCATTTGAAGGTGAAATTGGCCTATAGGAAGATCCATTCAATCTCAACACCTCAAAGCTTCAACAAGGCTTCATCTCCACTAAAAAAGCTACTTCAAGGGAATTGAGCACTGCTGATAGTCTCCGGTGAGGTATGCCATTAAACCGAGCATAGTTTTATTTTTTCTTGGTCCTTTGTAAAGGGAAGTTTCACCCCAAGCAAAGTTAGCCATTGGATGTGTCCCCCTTTACTCCTAGATGGTGTGGGTTGAATTTGGATTCAATCCGAGCTCAATCGAGCTTGGATCTTCCCCTAGAAGATGGACGGTGGCCATCTCCAGCAGGGAAGATCAAGGATGGATCATGGACCATCCATCTACGCATTTTAGATGGATGACCATGATCAAGACACATAGGATATTCAATTTAATCCTTTAATACTACAAGCTTTATGTCAACTGTTCAATCCTTGATCGGACGGATGGGGAAAAAGCGCATAGCGCCGCCGCTGATGTGGTGCTATGATGTGACAACTTAAATAGCCTCTCCCGTCATGCCATGTGGAAAGTGTGCACCGTGTCAGCCTCCATGTGGTGCCGACGGGATTAGCTATTTAATTAGGGATTTTTAATTATCCTTAATCATGGAAACTTCATAATTGCATAACTAATTCTAGAAATATCTAAAATATAAAAGTTAAAAGCATATGAAAATATATTTTAATGTAGAATAATATAAAATTATTTTTTTATTGGATTTTGAATAATACATTTCTCTGAATTTAGGTTTTAATGAAAACTTAATATCCCTAATTACTTCCTAATTATCTTACTGATTAATCTCAAACTTCTCATGTACATTTAGGGGATGACTTCTACCTCCCTAATTTTCTTGGGATTTATTGATGGTTAATTAGGAGATCAATTGATGAATCCTTAATTGCTCTCTTTATATAATTAAGGATAATTAAGCATATGAACATTAGTTTAATCCCTTTATTAAGTTAATTAAGCCTTGCTTATGTAGGGAAGAGGTTTCTGGAATGTATTTGCAGAACTTTTATTATGCCATTCCCTAACTCACTTTTCTTCCTTAATCTAAACTTAATTAAGGATTAACCCCCTAATCACTTACTTAATTAATTTGATAAAATTTTCAAAACATTGTAGAACTTAATCCATCTTGGGTAGATACTTAGATGTATAATAAAATAAGTGGCTTAAAATCAAAACCTAATCCACATGTGTGGAAGGGTTATAAAAGTACTTAGCAAA